>JAQJVK010000004.1:41812837-42018397 GCA_035578135.1 Flexamia atlantica
ATCGACTAACAATCTTGGAGTTAAGGAAAGTATCGACTAATAATGTTTACCAGCTAAACATCTTATACTTGGGTATTCATCGTATATTTCTTCATACCAGGCAAGTTCTGTTTTTTTTTATGGTTGCTGGAGCTAAATGTGTAGTGAATCATTTCTGTTTCGACTGTTCTGTAGGCAATATTTCTTCCATATGAAGTAAGATATATGTATTTATTTTTCAATTTAAAAAGTACTCAATCGCAATAACTAGTTTTTTAAGGCCAGGCAAGTGTATTTTTTTATTAATTACTTCTCTATGTTAATAACGACAACTACTGTATAAATGGTGAGTCCCTTTAATATTTTGTCTGCCTTTAAATAGCTGCTTGAATTGTCTTTGGTGTTGTTTGCTGCGTAATACTTGGAGATGGGGGAAACCTTTGTAAACTTTGCATCGTCGTTTTTAATTGAATTCACCTACTTGAATGATTCTTTAATACAGGTAGTAGGTAAGCTATCTGTGGCAGCTAACACAATATATACATCCCAAGCTAATTGAGTGAAGCACTGCTGAACTATCGAAAGAACAGTATGCTGGAATGGGGAGGTTAGTGTTTAAACTAATTTGTTTTTTATTTCATTGTTTCATTTAGCAAGGTTTTACATCACCCTAGCTTTACTCTTTGTCTACTTGAGCAATTTGTTTATTGAATGTTGATTTCAGTTAGTTTGTAATGGTGAGGTAGCTTGTTCGCTAATATTTCCGTTTCTACTTGAGTAATTTAACTTCAGGTATTTCTTTTTCCTATGTGTATGATACTTAAATATTGCTTAGTTTTTGCTTTCATGAGTGATAGGTTCGGCGTTTCAATAATTTGTTTATGTGATTTCACGTTGTATGGTAAAAACTAGACGTAACTGCCTGTTATTGCTCCTTAATGGAATGTTTGTTTTAGAGATTTACATGTGGTTTGTCACAAATAACAGTTCACGTTGGGTTGGATTATAATTTGTTCTAGATTAAATGTACACAATGAGCTGTATTCATGTAACATCCAAAAGCTTGTCTTGATGGTTGATAATGAAGTCGCAACAATTGTAAATACAGTTTTTACCGCCTGAAACAGAACTCCCGCAGGTATGATAAAAAATGTATAATACCTAACAACTCCTTCTGTATGGTAGCAGTGCTTTTTATACTGATTTCATGTACCTGTGCTTTGATTTTCATCCTTAGGTATATATGTCGCTTTTTGGAAATTGTCAACTAGACCCCTCGAGGTGTACTCTGAGCAACTGACAAGTTGGTATTTTTATTTCTCAATACGGTGTTTATTTGCTGCTCAGTGCATTTTGCATGACTTGGAGGTGTATTGTTGGGTTCCACAAATTAATTTTTTGAAATCCAAAATACGTAGTTCTGTTTCATTACATAAGGTTGCTGTGAACATAAGTCACTAAAAGAATAAATTATGCAAGAAAGTAGTGGAATTAAAAGGTTTAGGATGTCTGTATGCTTGCAAAAAAGTATTGAATTTGATTCTTCACCATATATCGAATGGTATTTTTAAGTTATAGGTAAAAATCGCAAGTTACCGAGGATAAATGATGTATCAACCAAGCTGAAGTTTTGTAGAAATAGTAAGCTCTCTCTATTTGTAATAATTATATTGTCACCTGCTTGGTTAATTTTTAGAACCGTCGGACATAACTCAGCAAATGGTTAGTTGCGGGTGCTAAGCATCAAATTAAAGTAGTTCTACATTACTTAAATTAAGAAATAATTTCCACTGTACTCAAGGTTTTAGGTTTACTGAAAAAACAAACTAAAGCCACTTCATATCAAGTCAGGAAGGAGAATTTTACAACCCAACAGGTTGATTGGTAACATAATTTTTTAATTTTTGTTGAACAACAGGTGCGGGAGTAACGGATTTCTGGCAAAAGTTCATCAAGAATATTAATACTACCCTGATTATAGGTGTAGGTAGTCGCCGAATAATTTTCTAACCATAGTGTAACCAATGAGTTTTCTTGCCCTTAAGACCAGAACATATCATCTCTTAGTTTAGTTACAGCACATTCCCATCAGCTCCAAGAGCAAAGCAGCTAAGTCCTCTTAACTATTATTGCAAAAGTAAGTTCTGTTTCCAGTAACAAGCAACATACATCATGCAAGAAAGTAGACAACCAAAACATCCCATCATATTCTCTACGCACTTGATCAAAGCAAATGTACATGGCAGTTTCAGAAAGCAACAGATTATGAGCATCTTCGTGTTGCATATCAAGACATCAAAAAGCCCATTAATTTAAGCGCCACTAAAAAGACAATGTTAACAGAGTCAGCTCTCCTTGAGATCAGGTTATACTTCATCATGAAAAGTACTATCACCGCAGTCATAAGCCAGCCAGTCAAAGCAAATAAAATTATGCCTACATCTATGCTCTGCTACCACTCCACGCAAAAAATATACCACCTATTAGTTAAGTAGAATTTTTTTCCAAGGAGGCACCCTGTTCTTGGGAATTAACCTTAAGCTGCTGTTAGGGGAGCAACTTGATAATGGAAATCACTATACGTTCAATTAAGGAAAGTAAGCAATTTTTATTTTTACCAGGGAGGTGTTCTCTGCTTGGGATTCCCTCTTAATTAAGCAGCAGATTCCAGGCAAGTTCTGGTCCTTTATGGTTATGGTTACAGCAGCCGAATGTGTCTTACAGAGCTGAATTCCGGGTCGACTAATGTGTATCGACTAATCAGTCAGCACCTGTTGTTAAAGGAAAATGAAGTCTGTCGGTATGTAAAGAAAAACACAACGGGGTATTCTGTAAAGGAGTTCACAATTAATCGTAGTTATCAGGCAAGTTTTTGTTTCTCTTTTAAGAACCTTATTACAGGAGCTGTTTTGTAAAGCTGTACAATTCCAGATTTTGAAATCTGGATCATTATATTTCCAGTGGGATCTGACGTTTCTCGTAAATCAAGTAAGCAACATGTTCATATTTTCTAATTTGACAGATCCACTACTGCTACACGCGACCAATTTATGCCCAGGCAAGTGTAAAATAATTTAGTCAAGCACCCGCATTTGTTTAAACCTGTTATCCAATGGTGTGTTGTCCTATAATCGAACGTTAGGTGTCAAGCTGAGTTCCGGGTCGTAGATTCTAATGTGTATCGACTAATCAGGTCAGCACCCACTACTTGTTTAAGGAAAATGAAATCTGTCGGTGTGTAAAGAAAAACACAACGAAGTATCCTGTAAAGGAGTTCACAATTAATCGCAGTTATCAGGCAAGTTTTTGTTCCTCTTTTAACTACCTTATTACAGGAGCTGTCGGGTAAAGCTGTGGAATTTATTATTTTGAAATCTGGATGGTTATATTTCCAGTGGTATCTGACGTTTCTTAAAAATCAAGTAAGCAACATGTTCATATTTTCAAATTTGATAGGTCCTCAACTGCTACACGGGACCAATTTATGCCCAGGCAAGTGTAAAATAATTTAGTCAAGCACTCGCATTTGATTAACCCTGTTATTCCAATGGTGAGTTGTCCTAAAATTGTTAATGTCTTCAGCTATCCTTATCGTCTTAACTGTCTATTGTGTTGTATCACTTGTGGGAGAGTATATATTTAAAGGTTCGCATTGTTACTTTTGTTACTGGATTGTGCAAGTGATGCCGTGTTGTAAATTGTGTTTGTAACCTATAGTAAGGCTTTCTGTGATAGCTGGTACAAGGTTTGGGATTGAGCACGGTGTAAAGCATCGCTGATTAATTGGCTACTAAAAGAACACCTTCTTATAAATAACTGGTATTGTGAGGTCAGCATTTTAATGTATTTCCACATCCCTTTCCTTGCTACCAAAGCCTATACAGTTACCCTAGACTCACCATCACTACTTGTATATTTTGTTCAACAAATGTTAATTTAAGTTTCTGATGGTATTCTAGTTTCTTTACCAACTCTTCTGACTTTCTCTCAATAACCTTTAAAATACATTCTGAAATCACTTTTTATGTAACTTCACTGCTATGATAGAGTTTATGTTCTTGGTATTTTTATATTTTTTATTTAAGTAGTGGGTTATAATCACTTTGTTAACTGTATGAGATGTAATTGCTAACTAGTTCCTAAATAAAGGTTTTTGTTTTGATTGTGGTTTGTTGCCAACTACGTTTCAAATGACAAGGCTGGATGTTTTTAGAAGCATATTCTAGATTAAGAAAGCACAATGAGCTGTACCTGTTAATGCATTAAAAGCTGTCTCGGTGGTAGTTTGTGATGTCTGCAACAGATGTAAATATCGTATGTTAGCTTGGAAACCAATACTTTGGCTGCAGGTGTGATTTGGCAGTTCACTAGAGGTCACTTAGGACCAAGGTGTTTCCTTGACCATCTTAATTCCTCTGTGCTTTTGGTTTTTTGTAGGTGGATATATGTAAATTGTTTTTAAAATTCAAGAGACAAAATATTTGCAACCACGAAAACTAACTCAGAAAAGATCACATAACAAACGACCCAAGCATGACTAGGTTGGCTCTAATGTTCTCCCTGTTGTTGCAGCTTAGCAAATACATGAAAAATTGCATTCACTTAGCTACCATTGGTGTTTGAAAATCTTTTTAGGAGCCAAAAACTATTTTTGCCTTTTTTGTAATAGCATGAATTTGTGGCTTTCAAGGATGTTCCTGCTATAGGTTTCACCATATCCTTCTCAAAATCTTATATAAATTGATTTTGTTGCAGTTTGGTTGTCTTAAATTACCCCGTATGTTCATAATCTAATGTTCTTGCACTCATGTTAAAGTACTTTTGCACCTGCCAAATAGAACTGGGTTTTCAACAACTCTTAACTTGTTGTACACCTTTTTATACCACTTGACTAATTTTTCGTTTTAGAAAGAAGTATCAGCACTAGAAAACAATTTTACATTATGCAATCTGTTGGCTTGTTCCATGTGTTATAGAATATAAGCGGAATTTCTCCAAAGAAATGTGGTTGTAAATCAACATAAACCTGATTTGGAGAAAACCCTTCCTGTTAACGTTTGGTGTATGTAACTTTTGGAATGTAGGGAAATGTTTTAGAATTGGTTACCCAACAAGTTACAGAAAACTGGCTCCTGTATGAAAAAGAAACAAGACATTCGAAACTTTTTTATCCAACTGTATTATTTGTCATTCTGTTTACCTACAATTTTGCAAGAATTTCTTAGAAAAACATTGAGCTGAAAAAATGTCAGTTAAATGTTGCAGGAAGTGAATACCGAATTCCCGATTTCCAATTTTTACTAACATTTCCTTAAGCATTACCTTTTGTAACCTGTTCTAACATATATTTGTTTGAATTGAAAATTGAGAAACTGTCTTAGATGTGCTTAATGCAGAAGCTGAAATTGTTTACATTAGGCTTTCCGTTAATTTTCTCTCTTTATGTTATGTAATATAGATCCTATTTTCTGGCTTGGAATATGAGCAGCAAGCAAAACTACTTTCCAGATTGTTGTCTTTAAGTTGTTGTAACTCAAATAATATATGATTTTATTGCTTCTGAGTGAAGGTTCTTGTTGGCTGTGAAGTCTCCAATGGTTGAGATTTTAAAAAAATCCTCCTGGAATGCACAAGTTGAAATTGTGACTGCAAATTCCACTCACTGTCTTTGTTCAGGCTGCTAGTCGCTTTTGAGAATGCAAAAATGTTTGGACACTAGCTTCAGTTTATTAGAAATATAAATAATAAATTCATTATTCATAGATATACGCAAAAGGCTTTGGAAATATAGCATCTTGGCACAGTTAAAAAAAAAACTGCTTAGGACTTGTGATTGTTTCATACTGTAGCCAGATTAGATTTCTCCTCATTGATCACTAATAATTAATAACATTAATTTTGTCTTTAACTCTCTGAATTGGCTTACCCACAAGTGAATGGTTAGTACAAATATTGGAATTACCTGTCGCATGATTCTTATTCCCAAAGAATTAGTTATTCGATTCTTTTTAACATTTTTTTTGGTTTGGTAAAAGGGACCACTCTTGTTTCCAACTACCACATCAGCTTATTTATAACCAAACCAATGTGTTGAGTGACTTTATTTTCATGTGGTTTGCTGTGTAGTGTTACCCTCTGCTGTCACATGTCAGTATGCTAAATTTTCATTGTACAATTAATTGTTAAAATTCTGTATTTGTAGATTGTATTTTTACCTTTTATATTTCAATACGTTTAGTTCCCTCAAATAGTCATTGTTTTTTTATTTGTTTTGTACTAATGTTTCTTTGTACCAAAAATGTAAAAGCCTAATTAGTGATTTCGTTTAGTATTTTATAGAATCGTCAAAAAGTAAAAATATATTTAGAAAACATGCTATTAAAACTTATGCCAGTACACGCTACATGTTGTTGACATGCTTATTGTAAAAAATAACTATATAATTTGTTGGAAGTATAGTAAGAATTTTTAATTTGCCAAAAACAATTTTAAAGTGTAGTGGTGTAAATAGTAATGTTTCTCCTTTAATATACACATTCCTAAAAAACATAAAAATAGCAATAAAGTGGTGAAACAACATCATGTATAAAAAAGCTAATAAAAATAAAGTACAGTAAATAGGAGGGAACGATTAAACAAAATAAACTTATAGATGTGTGTTTTTATAAAAATATATTTAATTGAAATTTTTAAATATAAAGATTACATAAAAGAAGAAAATAAAAAATACTTATGATGTGGAAATGTATAAAACATATTTGTTAACTAACAAAATATGAAATAAGAAAAAATAAAGATAGCCTATAGTCATAATTAAAATTTTTTCAAACAGGAGTTATCAGGTTAAGATTTAAGATACATTTAAGAATTATAAGAAATATAGAAATGAAAATATATTATAAAAAAAATACAAATACTTGTGTAAAAAAAAGCAAAAATACTAAAAATACAATAAACAAAACTTTTTAAGCAATCATGTAAACAGTAGAAAAGATATATTAAAAATATGAAAAAGAACAAAATATATTGAAAAACAAAAAAAGAAAATGTAATAAAAATTGTTAACTAAAAGAAAAATACAAAAAAATTTAACAGAAAGATAAAAAAATTAAAAAAAACGGTTAAAAAGGAAATATTAAAATAAGTCAAAAATTCAAAAAAGAAAAAATCAAACAAGAAAAAAATTAAAAAAATTAAAAATCCAGAAAGAAAAAACAAAGAGAAAAAAGAAAATAAAGAGAAAAAAGATAAAAGAAAAAGAAACAAAAGAAAAAAGAAACAAATACAAGAAAAAAGAAACAAAAGAAAAAAGAAACAAAAGAAAAAAGAAACAAATCAAAGAAAAAGAAACAAAAGAGAAAAGAAACAAATAAAAGAAAAAGAAACAAATAAAAGAAAAAAGAAAAGAAAAAAGAAAAGAAAAAAGAAACAAATAAAAGAAAAACAAAAGAAAAAATCATTGGTTTCTGGCGGCTTGACGGCAGGCATCTTTCAGCAACTCCATGGCGCGGGCGGTCTTAAGCGGTTCTACGGCGGGCGGTCATCGGCGGTTCCACGGCGGGCGGTCATCGGCGGTTCCACGGCGGGCGGTCATCGGCAATTCCACGGCGGGCGGTCATCGGCGGTTCCACAGCGGGCGGTCATCGGCGGTTCCACAGCGGGCGGTCATCGGCGGTTCCACGGCGGGCGGTCATCGGCGGTTCCACGGCGGGTAGTTTCATTGCAGGCGGTCTTCTACGGTGGTGCCATGGCGGGCGGTCTTCCTCGGCGGTTCTACATGGGGTGGTATTGGGCAGTTCCAAGGAGGGTGGTCGTCTTCGGTGGGTTCATGGCGGGCTTCTACCGGCAGATTCCATGTTGAACGGACCAAGTAATCTGTCATGCGGACCGAGATGATTCATCGATGGATGGGTGTCTACGGGCTGGTTACATGTTGAGCAGACCAAGATGATTCATCGGCAGATGGGCTTCTACAGCAGATTTCATATTGAGCAGAACAAGACGATTCATCAGCGGTCGAGTGGTTACGGGCAGATTTCATATCGAGCGGACCAAAATGATCCTTCGGTGGACGGGCGAACGGGTTGATTACATGCCGAGTGGAACAAGACGATTCATCAACGGACGGGTATCTATGCGTCGGTTAAATGTCGAGCGGACCAAGACGATTCATTGGCGGATGGGCTTCTACAGCAGATTTCATATTGAGCAGAACAAGACGATTCATCTGCGGTCGAGTGGTTACGGGCAGATTTCATATCGAGCGGACCAAAACGATCCTTCGGTGGACGGGCGTACGGGATGATTACCTATCGAGCGGGCCGGGACGATTCGTCGGCGGATGGGCTTCTACAGCAGATTTCATATTAAGCAGACCAAGACAATTCATCGGCAGACAGGTGTCTGCAGGCTGGTTACATGTCGAGTGGACCAAGACAATTCATAGGCGGATGTGCGTCTACGGAATGATTACATGTCAAGCGGAACAAGACGATTCTACACCATATTTCATATTAAGCAGACCAAGATGATTCATCAGTGGATAGGTGTCTACGGGTTGATTACATGTCGAGTGAAACAAGACGATTCATTGGCGGACGGGTGTCCACGGGCTGGTTATATGCGAGTGGATCAAGACGACTCATTGGCGGACGGGCGTCTACGGGCATATTTCATATTGAGCGGACCAAAACGATCCATCGGTGTACAGGTGTACGGGTTGATTACATGTTGAGCGGAACAAGACTGCTGGTTTCATGTTGAGTGGACCGAGACGGACCGAGACGATTCATTGTCGGACGGCCTTCTACGGGCAGATTTCATATCGAGCGGACCAAAACGATCCATCGTTGGTCAGGCGTATGGGTTGATTACCTGTCGAGCGGAACATGACGATCTATTGGCAGACAAACTTTTAAGGGCTGATTCCATATCGAGCGAATAGAGACGAGTCATCGGCAGACGGGCTTCCGCGGTTCCACTTCCTGCGGACTAATGAAAAGGGGTGAGTTTTTTGCTTTTAATAAAATAATAATTTTGTTTATAGAATGAAAGTTTTTAATGTTTTATCAGTATCAGATTTCTTTGGTTTTTTTTAAATAGTTGATTGAGGATATCCTTCCTTAATCAAGGTTTAGTTTTTTTGCTAAACCTCAGTATTTAATTGATTTCACTCATTCAAATTTTTAACCATTACGTAAACCATTATAATTACAAGCAAAATTAGCATGAAATACGTTTGACAGTGATATACAATTGGACCCAGCTACATTTCTCCTTAAGCTATTAAAAAGAGTTCCTATTTTATAAAAATAAATTATGTTTAAAATAAAAATGCTTACAAGTATTGTGAAATTCATCTAAAGCGTGAAGTCTTCTTGTTTCATTGGTTAATGTTTCACTGATGTTGTAATATGATGTAAGTTCAAAAACAGCTGATTACTTGAGAAAAATTTTAACCAGTCTAATTTTAACAAAAAATATAGATTGTCTGCAAGTGTAAACAAGATCGGATACAGGTTATGAAAATGAATTTGATCTACTTTTATTGGTAATTTTAATCAAATTAGGCAGGTTAGTCATTCTTTATGCTAAAGATCCACAATCAACAGGTTTGAAATATCTTGTAAATTGATCCCTGAAACGGAAAAAAGGAGAAGGCATAAAGAAAAATGAGTCTACGAGATTTGGGAAAACATGAGTAACCTTTGGCTAGAACAAAGAACTGACGAGAAACAAAGTGATTGAAAAAAAAGAAAAGTCACAATTTGCACATGAGCCCCTAGTATTAATATTATTGTAAATAAACCATTAAAGTTGAAATAATATGTCATTGAAGCGTCGAACTTCATTGTACAGTAGAGCGCTGATTATCCGAACGTCTGTCATCCGAACCATCGGTTAACCGAACGCCGTAATAATTCATATTTTGAACATGATTCTCAAGCAATTCAAATTTGCGCGCCAACCGAAACTCCCCCTAGTATTAATATAATTGTAAATAAACCATTAAAGTTGAAATAATATGTCATTGAAGCGTCGAACTTCATTGTACAGTAGAGCGCTGATTATCCGAACGTCTGTCATCCGAACCATCGGTTATCCGAACGCCGTAATAATTCATATTTTGAACATGATTCTCAAGCAATTCAAATTTGCGCGCCAACCGAAACTCCCGTCACACCGGGATATCCATGTATTCTGATAGATTTCATAATAAAATGACGTTATTAATTTTTGTTTGTTAATTTTTTAGCCTTTTTACTACTAAGAATTACGTTACATATATAATAATAATAATAATAATAATAATAATCTTTATTTCTCTTCAAAATATACAAATTAAACAAAGTTCATGAACAAACACTGTAAATGTAAAAATATATATATATAATACAATAGTTATCATAAAAATTTAGTTTGTTCAAAAGAAATTTTTACATAGTTAGTAAAGAGAAATACAGTAGAGCGCCGATTATCAGAACTAATTGGGGACAAGGGGTGTTCGGATAACTGAATATTCGGATAATCGAACATGAAAAGACAACATTTAAAAATTATATATGTAATGTAATTCTTAGTTGTAAAAGGGCTAAAAAATTATCAAACAAAAATTATTCACGTAATTTTATTATGAAATCCATCAGAATACATGGACATCCTGGCGGGACGGGAGTTTCGGTTGGCGCGCGAATTTGAATTGCTTGAGAATCAAGTTCAAAATATGAATTATTACGGTGTTCGGTTAATCGACGGTTCGGATGACCGACGTTCGGATAATCGGCGCTCTACTGTTATTCACACCCAAGAGAAGTGCAAGCCTTCTGTTTATGGGCGGGAGTCTCAGATTTATTTGTTTTTTTGTTTTTGTTATTTTTGTTATTTTGGCGCAGTACCACCATCAAAACGAAAACAACTCAAGGAAATATACAATTTAAAAGGAAAAAATGCAGCCGGGTATGAAATATTTAACTATTACGACACAATTGGAAAAAATGGTGAGATCATACATCTGAAGCAGTAAAAAACAAAAATCATAAAAAAGAAGTTGTGAAATATTTTTTTACTTTCAGTTATCTAAATAGAAACTTTCTATTTCTTCATAAGTCTTCGTCATTAACCAGTTTTTAACCTCCTTTTAAATAAACTTAAGGACTGACTTATCTTTACAGAATTAGGTATAGTATTATTGAAAAATTTTAAAGACAAATAAGCAAAGCTTTTCTTGAATAAGGTACAGTTTGGTTTGTGTAGACGAAAAAAGTTATTAAAAACCTGCCTTGTGATATAAATATGAATATTATCAACTATTGGTCCTGAATTACCACTTGATTTATAAAAAATAGACAAAACCTTAAATATATAAAAATATCTGAAAGGTAAAATTTTATGGCAAAAAAATAATGGAAAAGAATATTCATAAAAAGTAGCATTTGAAATAAGTCAAATGTATTTCTTCTGTAAGATAATGATTGGACTTAAGTTCGAGTAATATCTACTGCCATACAGAGAGATCCCATATTCTAGCTTTGAATTCATCAATGAATAATATATTTGCTTTAAGGTGGTTGAAGGGCAAAAATACTTTAGGTGAAAAAAGATTCTTAAGGTATTCCGAAGTGAGTTCTTTAAATGATAAATGTGATTCTTCCAAGTTAAATTGTCATCCAAATACAAACCTAAATATTTTGTAGAATTACATTGCTCGATAGTGTCACAATCACAGTCAATTTTAGCACAATCTGATTTATGAATTTTTAAAGAAGTTTCGAAATGACCAGATTCAGATAGAGAAAAAATCATGAATACTGTTTTTGATACATTAAGTGAGAGTTTACTGAAATTAAACCAAAGTGAAATTTTATCCAAATCATTTTGTATTTTTTGATGAAGTTCATTTAAAGTGCCAGCGCGGTATGAAAAGGCAGTGTCATCAGCAACAGCTGTGACATGTCCCTCAAAATTACCATTACAAAAGTCATTCACATATATTAAAAATAAAATAGGGCCAAGTACAGAACCTTGAGGTACCCCAAAATTTATATCCAACATTCTGCTTTTATTTTGTTTTATTTTTACCACCTGCGTTCTCCCCTTAAGATAAGATCTAAACCACAAAAATGGTACCCCTCTTATACCTGCAGATTCCAATTTAGCCAACAATAAGTCATGGTTTATCGTGTCAAAGGCTTTACTGATATCAAGAAATAAACCAGCTGTTTTATTATTTGTAACATCATTTAAACCCTCATAAATATTTGTCAAAAAGTGTTGAAGAGCAAACTCAGTACTAAGACCTTCACGAAAACCAAACTGGCCAGATGAAAAAAATCTGTTACTATCCAAAAATTGAATTAATCTAACTTTTATTAATTTTTCTAACAATTTAGATAAAACAGGAAGCAACGATATCGGGCAATAGTTCTCAACACTGTACCTACTACCTTTTTTAAATACTGGGACAACTGTAGCTATTTTCAAAATATCTGGAAAACAACCAGAAGACAGACTAAAATCAAACAATTCAGTTAAAATTGGACTTATTTCCTTCCCCACATTACGAACTACAGCAGCTGATAATAAACTATGACCAGTGCTTTTATATTGAGAAACGTCGAGTTGGAATGAAAAAAATTGAATTTAAATTATGGAAGGGATGGAAATACTGTGAATACAAATCTTGATTTAGAGGTGAAGGGTTTTGACCCAAAGCTGCCACTTTTTCAGGGACTTCAATAAAATAACTGTTAAAAACATTCGGAACTTCTAATTCATTATTAATTAGAGTGTCATCTTTTTTCAAGTAAATTTCCAAACTTTTTGAACACCCCTTACCAATAACACTATTTATCACCTGCCACTGCTTTCTGGCATCCTTTGAATTATTCTGAAACAATCTACATACATTTGTTTTGCAACTTTAATCCAAATTTTAAGCTTATGCTGATAATTTAAATACTTATCTCTAATTGTTTTGCTTGGACTTATCTTTTTTATCTTATATCTTACTCTAATAGTAAAAGCCTTTAACAAACCCCTGTTCATCCAAGGTTTTAACATCATTGTGTTTTTTTGATACCGAGGAAAATATTTACATTCTTCAATCATCGGTAAAAACTTAGCATAAAACATTTGAAAAGCAGTATTAACATTTTTAGCTTTTAAAACCTCTCTCCAATCCGATGTAACAATTTTAATTTTTAATTCATTATAATCAATAAAACATGCTATGGAACGATGATTGGTTATGAAAGATTCAATAACAGATGTTTTACTTGCAAAAAACTTACTAGAATATAATTTTTAAATGTTGTCTTTTCATGTTCGATTATCCGAATATTCAGTTATCCGAACACACCTTGTCCCCAATTAGTTCGGATAATCGGCGCTCTACTGTAATAAAGTGAATCCACACATAAGTAGAACTCAGTATTGATACATTTAACATTTGAGGGTTATCACCTTGAATATGTTCACAGTTGTTAATGTTATTTTTAAAGCATTTAAATATCCGTTAATGACACATGACTTATAGTTCTGGTCACAAAAAAGTAAAATTGTTTAATAGCAACTAAGGCAGTGAATTTTTTCCAGATTTTAGAACTAAAGCGAGCGGTCTTCAGCGGTTCCACGGCGGGCGGTCTTCGGCGGCGGTTCTACGGCGGGCGGTCTTCGGTGGCGGTTCCACGGCGGGCGGTCTTCGGCGGCGGTTCCACGGCAGGCGGTGTTCGGCGGCGGTTCCACGGCAGGCGGTGTTCGGTGGCGGTTCCACGGCGGGCGGTGTTCGGCGGCGGTTCCACGGCGGGCGGTGTTCGGCGGCGGTTCCACGGCGGGCGGTCTTCGGTGGCGGTTCCACGGCGGGCGGTCTTCGGCGGCGGTTCCACGGCGGGCGGTCTTCGGCGGCGGTTCCACGGCGGGCGGTTCCACGGCGGGCGGTGTTTGGTGGCGGTTCCACAGCGGGCGGTGTTCGGCGGCGGTTCCTCGGCGGGTGGTCTTCGGCGGCGGTTCCATTGCAGCCTTAAGCGGCCGTTCCATATTGAGCGGACCAGGACAATTCATCGACGGACGGGCTTCCGCGGTTCCACTTCCTGCGGGCTAATAAAAAGGGGTGAGTTTTTCTGTTAATAAAATAATAATTTTGTTTACTGAGTGAAACATTTCAATGTTCTATCAGTGTTAGTTTTCTTTGGTATTTTAAAATAGTTGCCTGAGGAAGGATATACGACTTTTCCTGCTAAACCTTGGTATTTGATTTACTAGCATTTTCACTCATTCAGATTTTTACCATTTTTAATTACAAGCAAAATTAGCCTGAAATACGTTTGACAGTGATATACAATTTGACCCAGCCACATTTTTCCTTAAGCTATTAAAGAGAGTAGTATATTTTATTAAATAAAAGGGAAAATAAAAAGGCTTATATGTAGTGTGAAGTTTGTTCAAAACACGAAGTCTTCATGTTTCATTTGTCATTTTTTCACCGGTTTAATGTGATATAATGTAAGTTCAAAAACAGCTGATTACATTGAGACAAATTTTAACCAGTCACATTGTGAACAAAAATAGATTGTTTGCAACTGTAAACAAGATCCAATACAGGTTATGAAAATGAATTTGAACCACTTTAAATGGTAATCTTAACCAAATTGAGGCAGGTAAATGTTTCTTTATGCCTAAGATCCACAATCGACAGGTTTGAAATAAATTGTAAATTGATCCCTGGAACAGAAAAAAGGAGAAGGCATAAAGCAAAACGAATCAATGAGATTTGGGAAAACATGAGTTATCTTTGGCAAACGGTCAAGAGACAAAGAGTTATTCAAAATCTGAAAAAATTATTTGCGCATGAGCCGCCTAGTATAAACATTATCTTCAAGTTGAAATAATATGACATTGAAGCTTCCAACTTCATTGTAATAAAGTGAATCCACACATAAGTGAAACTCTGTATTGATCATGTAACATTAGAGGGTTATCACCTTGAATATGTTCACAGGTGCTAATGTTATTTTTAAAACATTAAAATATCATTTAATGACACATGATTATCAGTTCTGGTCATGAAATATCAAAGTAAAATTGTTTAATAATATCTAAGGCAGTGAATTTTTTCCAGATATTTGAACTAAGGCGAGCGGTCTTCGGTGGTTCCATGGCGGGCGGTCTTCGGCGGTGGTTCCACGGCGGGCGGTCTTCGGTGGTTCCACGGCGGGCGGTCTTCGGCGGTTCCACGGCGGGCGGTCTTCGGCGGTTCCACGGCGGGCGGTCTTCGGCGGTTCCACGGCGGGCGGTCTTCGGCGGTTCCACGGCGGGCGGTCTTCGGTGGTTCCATGGCGGGTGGTCTTCGCGGCGGTTCCACAGTGGGCTGTCTTTGGCGACAGTTCCACGGTGGGCGGTCCTCTCTGGCGGTTCCAAGGCGGGCGGTCTTCGGCAGTGGTTTCACGGTGGGTGGTCCTCTCTGGCGGTTCCAAGGCGGGCGGTCTTCGGCGGCGGTTCCACGGCGGGCGGTCTTCGGCGGTTCCATGGCGGGTGGTCTTCGCGGCGATTCCACAGTGGGCTGTCTTCGGCGGCAGTTCCACGGTGGGCGGTCCTCTCTGGCGGTTCCAAGGCAGGCGGTCTTCGGCGGCGGTTCCACGGTGTGCGGTCTTCGAGGGTCGCGTGAATCACTGCGACCACGCGCAGTGGTTTCATGGCTTGCTGGCGTTCGTCGGTGATTCTCTAGAAGTTTTCTGAAAGGTAACTAGTTATAAAACTCAATAAATAATTGACTATATTAAAACTCAGGATTATGAAACGTATATTTCACTTTTTCATTTTTACAGCATTATATTTTTTACTTTAATTTCCTTAAAATAAATCACTGTACGATTTTCTTAGTATATTATCTTGAATATTAAACTAGTTAGTGCATCTACTTATTTTAAGTACAACACTTCAATTTGTGACTAATAAACTTAAAATCCTTGGTTTATTAAATTGTTATCTGATATTCAATATCTTTCACTTGGAAGGAACATTTTAAATAGAGCTTGAAATTTTCTCAAAGAAATAATTTTTATGAAAACAACTGTCTATTTACAATTTATTTCAGCCTGGACACTAAAAAAACTTTGAGCCCCACTCTTTTATCCACAATTTGTTGTTTCATTTAATTAATACAGTTGTATTACTGCATTACAATAATCATAAAATAATTAAGACAGGTTTAAATGTTTCAGGTTGAGATCATTGCCGAAGCAATGCCTTTTCACTATGTTCAGTATACAGTAGGTGGTTCCAGGCAAGGTCGCTCCATAGTGGGAGGTCTTGGGCGCTTCCACAGCGGGCATCTTTTGGCAGTTGTTGGTTCCAAGTTGAGCGCAGTGGTTCTGGGGCGAGCAGTCTTTGGCGGCGGTTGGTTTAGGGCAGTTGGTCTTTGGTAGATCCTGGGTGCTTCAGAAGCACCCAGCGTCTTCAGTGCTTCAAAAGCAATTATTTTTGGGCGGTCCCATGGTGGACAGTTTTTGGCGGTTCTATGGTGGGCGGTGTTAGGCGGTTCTACGGTGGATGGTGTTAGGCGGTTCTACGGTGGGCGGTGTTAGGCGGTTCTACGGTGGGCGGTGTTAGGCGGTTCTACGGTGGGCGGTTTTAGGCGGTTCTACGGTGGGCGGTGTTAGGCGGTTCCATGGCGGGCGGTGTTCGCCGGTTCAATGGTGGTTGGTCATCGGCGGTTTCAAGGCGAGTGCTCTTTGGTGGTTCCATGGGAGTGCTCTTTGGGGGGTGTTCGGCAGTTCTATAGTGGGTGGTCACGGCAGTTCAATGGTGGGTGGTCATCGGCGGTTCCAAGGTGGGTGGTCATCAGTGGTTCCAAGGCGAGCGCTCTTCGGCGGTTCCATGGCGGGCGGTTCCATGGCAGGTGGTGTTCGGCGGTTCCATGGTGGGTGGACATTGGCAGTTCCACGGTGGGCGGCGTTCGGCGGTTCCATGGTGGGCGATATTGGGCGATGGTTCCAGGGTGGGCGGTTCCACGGCGGGCGGTCATTGGTGGTTCCATTGCAAGCAGTCTTGGCGGTTCAGTGGGAAGGTTCTCTACTAGTTTTCTGTAAGGTGAGTAGGTGAGTAGTTATAATTCAGTAAATGATATAAATGACCGGTCAAAATTTTCTTGTCTTATTGCAAACAAAGAGAATTGTGAACTATTGTAATTTTATAACAGCCTTCTTTTCATCAGTTTAATTAGCTTTAAAATTAATGTAATACCTCTACTATCTTTGTTTAGTATATTATTGTTTCTATATTTTAGGGATGTGTCGGTACCTGAAGTCGGTTTTCGGTACCACCGGTTCTTGGTAAATGAACTTGGTAAAATATATAATAAATAAATTCTTTATTCACCAAAATGCTTACATAAATACAATTTCATTGTTGATACAGAAAACTTCTTATGTTTCTTACATAACATATCACAAAAAAACATATAATCATGCATAAAATACTATTTGAAAAATATATTAATAACATTAAAGGTTAATAAACGGGTTGCCCCAAGGCTAAGCCCGAACGGGGTCCCTACAATATTAAAATTTGTTGAAAAGGAAAGAAAAATGTGCCAAGCTGTATTGTTTTTAAATCATACATATAAGAAATCTCAACTTAATATGCTACAATAAAACTGCATAATGCAAACAAGGAAAGACTTTACATCAAATTTACTTACAACGAACAGGAATTGGTTGATAGCAAGTTTAACGGTATATATAAATAACAATATAAATTTGTAACAATACTGACAGGTAGACATAAACATAAAAACACATAAAGTTTTACTATACTTGAGGTTTCAGAAAATCTTCGACATTTTCAACGCTGTATATCCATTTCTTAAGATTGCTCATGTAGTTAGCTTCTCTATTATTGAAAGTGATGGATTCAAAAGTAATATTATATAATCTCGGTGCATTAAAAGTATAAAATTGTTGAAAAAGCGTTAAGTTTGGTTTTGGAATAGCGATGTTGTGGTTAGCGCGTAACTGATAAGGTTTTGAAATATTGGTTCGATTTGAAATACTTCTAGTAAAGAAAATTCTTAATACCTTATAAACATTTATATTTCTAATTGGAAGGACTCCCAACTGTTTAAAAAGAGGTAGCGAATGATCAAGTCTAGATTTTCTCATTATTATTTTTATAATACACTTTTGCAATGTAATTAATGGTTTTATTGTACTTATATATGTTCCCCCCCAACAGGATAGTCCATATCCTAACCTCGACCATACTAAGGCATGGTAAAGAGTAATTAAAAACTTCCTCGGACACAGGTCTCGCAAAAAATAAAACTTTCTAATCATATTATACATTTCTTTTTTTAATTTTTTACTTGATTCTTCCAAGAAAGGTTTGAGTCAATTACAAGCCCTAGGTACTTAATACTATTTACTTTCTCGATTTCAATACACTTTGAACAGTTAGAACCATTGAAGCAATCAGAATTGTGGTATATTACTTTCCTATTGCACTCTATGTGTTTTTTTATACTAAAAATCATGTATTTAGTTTTGTCACTTAAGGTCAGAAAATGTTTGCAAAACCAAAATTCTAAGCATCGTAGGTCTGCCTGGATACTATTGTGCAGGCTTTTTAAATCGACACTCTTATAGCTTAAAGCTGTATCATCAGCAAAAGCAGTTACCCTACCATTAAATTTAGCTTCGCAAAGATCATTAATATAAATAAGGAATAGAATTGGACCCAAAACTGACCCTTGTGGAACTCCATACTTTATGTTACCCTTTTCACTTTCTTGCCCTGAAACTTTTACCAATAGTACTTTACCATAAAATAACTTTTTACCATAAAATACTTTTGGATAAAATGTGGCTTGCTGGGATTAGGGGGTTACCATACTACTGGTTCAAAAGCTATTTAGACAATAGTTCTATTGTCTAAATAGCTTTTAGACAAATGTGGCTTGCTGGGATTAGGACCCCCTAATCCCAGCAAGCCACATTTTATCCAAAAGTATTTTATGGTCTACAGCATCAAACGCCTTAGGAATATCAAGGAAAACGGCTGCACAAATAAAACCATTATTCACTCCTTGGTATACACTTTCAAGGAAATTTAGAAGAGCTATTTCAGTTGAAAGATTTTCCATAAAGCCATATTGATTTTCACTGAAAAAATTATTAACTTTTAGGAAGTGAACTAATCTTTTTTTAACAATTTTCTCAAGGATTTTTGAAAAGATAGATATAAGTGATATAGGTCTATAATTGGATAGACAATTTGGGTCGCCCTTTTTAAACAAAGGAATAACTACAGCGGTCTTAAGACATGTTGGGAATTCCCCTTTCTGAAGGCTAAAGTTAACAAGAAAGGTCAAGACCTCAATAACTGATATACTATTGAAGGTACTATTATTGAAGGTTGATAATGTTTCTCAAATTATCTTCTTGCTTGACTTTTTACTCTAATACTTAATGGGAATGGGGTTATTTTCTTTGGGAATTGTAAGATTATCAATGGAAACTCATTTGGAAACTGTATTTTTCACCTTAGCACTTATTCTTGATTGATTTTTACTGTAATTTTTAAAATGAATTGGAATGGGGTTATATTCTATGGGAATTGTAAAATTATGAATAGAAACAAATTTGTAAACTGTTATTTTCCACCTTGGAATTCGTTTTTTTGTTCACATAGTACGTATTTTTGATATCATCTGTTAACAGAGGGATAAACAATTAAATTTAGAAGTGAAATAGTATTTGATGTCTTGGTTAAACTTACACTTGAAAATTAAAACATTTTTAAAGCAGTAATATACAACAAATTGTCTGTAGGTTTGAGGGTACATTACATTATATAACACGTTGTGACAAACACTTGGTACCGATGATACCGGTACCGGTACCGACTTTGAAAAAAGTGGTTCCGACACATCCCTACTATATTTAGTATATTGTTAAGATTGTTTAGTTTTGGTGATCCAAGTAGTTTATACTCTGACTTATTTGAGGACAACACTGTATAATGTTTGTTAAATAATCTTACAATTCTTGGCCCAGAATATATTTTATCGTTAATTCAATTTGTAGTATCCCCTTATAGTGAATCTTACAAAAATGCATTAAATTTACTCCAAGGAAAAATGTTGTTTACAAAAATCTTTAAATAGAACTTATTTCAGTTTGGACACAATGTACCCTTTGAGTGTCATTTTTTATACTCTACTTTGTATTAATACTTCTGCACTGCTTTGCAATAATAAATTATTAAGGCAGGATTTGAATTTTTCAGGTTCTGAGATCATCCGGTGCAATGCCTTTCCACGTTGGGCCGTCTATGGTGGCTGGTTCTTGGGAGGGTGTTCTACAGTGGGCAGTCCGCGGCGGTTCCACGGCGGGTTGGTCTTCGGCGGTTCCACGGTGGGGCGGTCTTCGGCGGTTCCACGGTGGGGCGGTCTTCGGCGGTTCCATGGCGGGTTGGTCTTCGGCGGTTCCATGGTGGGGCGGTCTTCGGCGGTTCCATGGTGGGGCGGTCTTCGGCGGTTCTACGGCGGTCGGTCATCGGCGGTTCCACGGCGGGGTGCTTCTCTAGCAGTTTTCTGTAAGGTAAGTATTTATAATTCAGTAAATGATTTCCTATTAATGACCGAATGTCTGGTCACAGCATTAGGCGGGTTGCAAAAATGGAAACTCGGCTGTGTAAAATGACGATGTTAGAGGCAGCTAAGCTCCTAACAATGTAAGGAGTTGGGTATATTTCCAACAGATAGTAGCACATTTACTCGGGTTTTAATTAACTGATTTGGGTTATGTTGAACTGATTGTGGGGAACATAAACAAAAAGCGTGGCTATCTATAACATCAAATGGGTAAATGATTAATAACTAAACAAAACATATTTTAAATGCCTGCAGAGCACTCACTCACCCTCCTAATGCTGTGACCAGAACTGCAGTCATGAAAGTGGCCTATATTGGGACAAGAGCACTCAAAACACCAGGTATAGCAGCGCGCTGAAAATGCTATCCAGCCCTGAATGGTTTTGGAGGCTGGGCTTTTTTGATGAGTTGTGAACGATACTTTTCCTCATATTGTAAATAATCAATCAGTTTTATTTTTTATTTTTCTGGTGTCACAGTCAACTTTCTTTTCATAAGTAGAAACCACACAATTTTACAATTTTCATGAGATGGAGACAGGAAAAGTTATGTTGGACTGTAGTGGAGTATAAATAAGAGTAAAAATAGGTGGAGGCAGAAGCAGTTGGAACACAAGTAATTCTTGTTGTGAATGGTAGGTAACATGCTTCTAATGGACATATTAAAAATATAGATCTGTATATTTTTGGTATTTCAATTTAAAGATTTTAAACGGCCGCCATTTTGAAATTTACGATTCAATCATGCTGATTATTTTTTCATAAACTAACCTTGACAACATACAGGTGCATACCGAGTTTCAAAAAGATCAATTCAAAAACATGGGAGATAAAAAATATTTTGTTAAAAATACAAAATGGCGGATATCTGGTAAACAAAGCGTTTTTGGAAAAAATTGTATTCTTCATTTTATCTTTATTTTGACCCATGTAACGTATTCCCGAAGTTTGGCACTTTACTTATGGGACACCCTGTATAAAATATTTAAAACCCTAATGTACAATATTTTAGTGGAGTTTTTGTCAGTATAAACGTATCGTTGTACAACATACGGATGTGTTCAACGCAATAAAAATAATTATTGAACTACCTACTGCAATCCAAAATATATTTTAATATTATATAAATGTTTTGTATGCAGATATATCCTACATAAAAGTTACAAAACTAATGTTAAAAACTTTAGTGGAGATTTTGTGCAAATAAACTGATTAAAACAGGATTTGAATTTTTCAGGTTCTGAGATCATTGCCGGTGCAATGCCTATCCACGGTGTGCGGACTATGGTGGGTGGTTCAAGGGAGGGTTGTTCTACAGCGGGCGGTCTTCGGTGGGTTCCACGGCGGGCAGTCTTCAGCGGTTCCACGCCGGGCGGTCTTCGGCGGTTCCACGGCGGGCGGGGTGGTCTTCGGCGGTTCCACGGCGGGCGGGATGGTCTTCGGCGGTTCCACGGTGCGCGGGATGGTCTTTGGCGGTTCCACGGCGCGCGGGATGGTCTTTGGCGGTTCCACGGCGCGCGGGATGGTCTTCGGCGGTTCCACGGCGCGCGGGATGGTCTTCGGCGGTTCCACGGCGCGCGGGATGGTCTTCGGCGGTTCCACGGCGGGCGGGGTGGTCTTCGGCTGTTCCACGGCGGGCGGGGTGGTCTTCGGCTGTTCCACGGCGGGCGGGGTGGTCTTCGGCGGTTCCACGGCGGGCGGGGTGGTCTTCGACGGTTCCACGGCGGGCGGGGTGGTCTTCGACGGTTCCACGGCGGGCGGGGTGGTCCCCGGCGGTTCCACGGCGGGCGGGGTGGTCCCCGGCGGTTCCACGGCGGGCGGGGTGGTCTTCGGCGGTTCCACGGCGGGCGGGGTGGTCTTCGGCGGTACCACGGAGGGCGGTCTTCGGCGGTTCCACGGTGGGCGGGCGGTCTTCGGCAGTTCCACGGCGGGCGGGGTGGTCTTCGGCGGTTCCACGGCGGGCGGGGTGGTCTTCGGCGGTACCACGGCGGACGGTCTTCAGCGGTTCCATGACGGGCGGGTTGGTCTTCGGCGGTTCCACAGTGGGCGGACTCTTTTTTACGTCAGGTGATCTGTGACGGTTTCGAGGCAGGCGGTGATCCTTTGCTGTCGGTCGTCATCTTCTGTCAGCACCAACTCTCCGGCTTCCCCAAAAACCTTCAGCTCCTGGTTGCTCTACAGGTATGTACATCAGAAATAATTTTGTTAGGCTTGTCCTATTTGATCTTCCTGATGATAATCTATTTACATTTGAAAAATTCAAAAAACTGATAACTTTTAGATAGTTGAGTAAGGAACAAAGACTAGTCTGGTGGACAAACGTGAACCAAACTACAGCCATCTGACTCAAAAGCCTTCAGAGGGTTGGAACCCTTCTCACAACTGGTGCATTCAGGAGCAGTCCATCAACAAGCCTTGAGATTGTGCTTGGGCCTCTACCCCTGGACATTCACAACAAGATGGTGGCACATGCAAAACGGCCTACCGACTCAAGGTTGCCGACCTCTGGAGGGAAGACCGGTCCAGAACTGGCCACACCTCAATCTTCAGACACCAGACACGTGGCTAATGACCCTGTGCTCGACATGATCTCAGACATCATGAGCATGGAGGTTATCTTTTACAAGCCATTTACTTTGGACCTCCTCAGAACGAATGGATGGCCGGAAAATTGCCGCACTCAGGCAGAGGGTGAATTGGCTGGTACACAGACGGCCCCATTATTGAAGGCTCATCCGGTTTCGGGTGTATGGTAAAGCTACTGGCACAGTGATTTCAGCATGTCTGGAAGGCTTACTGCACCATATTTCAAGCAGAAATTTATGTTATTCTGGTATGCGCCAAGCTAGGCCTAGCCAGGGGCCTTCAAGGCAAACACATTGTGATCCTCTCAGACAGTCAGGCTTCTCTCAAGGCGCTTGACTCAAATGAGATCACTTCAAAACTCGTGTGGGAGTACTTCACACACACTGCGATTTGGGAAAGCAAAACAGTGCTTCTCAGTTGGGTGCCAGGCCATGCAGGCATTGGGGGCAATGAGAGTGTAGACAAAGTAGCCAAAGCGGGAGCAAACTTGCCGTTCATGGCCCTGAGCCATGCTGTGGCATTAGTAAAGCTATCGCCCTCTCTTTCATTGATAAATTGGGCTAAGGAGCAGCACTGCCCTCCTTATGCCTTTCGATGGTGCAACTACTCTGGCCAATCATTAGGTAAAAAGCTGCTTCCTGAAACTTATGCTCTGTACCAGATAACCAGCTGCTGAGTCTAGGCAGGGTCATTTCAGGAAACATCTTTTCACTCTTGGTGTCACCCATGATGATCTAGAGACTTTGCAGCAGCTCTGTCGAGACTGCAAGACACATCATCTTGGATTGTGAGATACTAGGGGTAAGGAGAAGAGCCCTCTTTGGTCTCCAACAACCAGGTGACAAACCAAGATGCTAGTATTGGAAAAAAGCTCTTGAGCCTCATTGAAGGCGCAGTTATAGGGCTGCCAATCTAGCAGCATAGGGGAGCACAATAAGCTTCGGTTGATGTGCTGAGACCTTGGAGTCTATAACCTGCACTCCTATCATACAATCAATCAGATGGAAACTTAAATCTCATCTGATGTAATTTATTAACATTTTTAGACGACTTCTTTCACCTTATTATTTTGTATTGACTGTTTTGATCATGTGGTATTAAAATAAGCAATCCACATAATATGAATAAGGGGTTTAACTTGTTGGGAAAATCAATTAATCATCTTCAGAAATGTGAACTTTATTTTCTGATAAAACTTCTTAAAATTACACCTTAACACCAAATGCACCCTACTAAAAAAAATTGTTAGACACGCTATTTCTGGTGTTACCACAATATGTCCAGTCCTCTCATTCGGGTGAGCAGCTCTTGGGAGTAGAATACTCACCCCTCTTACGAAGTACACTGGTATAAACGCAATGAAATTATAGGCTTTGTCAGTTTTTAGCCATAAAAGTCTGTAAATCCTAATTAAATATATGAAAATATAGTTGAAAATGTTTATATGTCTGGTGTAATTGTTTTTTATGTCTGGGAACTGTTCTTCAATATTATCAGCTTCATCAAGTCCCATAATGGTTATATCTTAATTTTTCTCAAGTTCA
The DNA here is from genome assembly GCA_035578135.1 of Flexamia atlantica. NCBI lineage: Eukaryota > Metazoa > Arthropoda > Insecta > Hemiptera > Cicadellidae > Flexamia > Flexamia atlantica. The sequence goes on from JAQJVK010000004.1 coordinate 41,837,593, forward strand.
GCATATAGCACACCTTGAAAAACTCACAGGTATAAAATCACATGGCAAAGTTTAAAGTAGAACAACTTGACGAGTTGACAACTGATTATCCACCCAGACAAATGTTTCAGGATAGAATGATAGAATCAGCGAAGATAAAAAATAGTGTTATTGCTTCCTCAACAATTGAGTTGTAATGAAAATAAGATAAGTTTTCTACAATTTGGACCTAATATTGGTGATATTTTTGTTTAGCTTAATCCTGATGATCTCACTTCTTTCCGAGAGCTGTCCTAAGGGGCTGTGTTAAGGGGCTTCAGTGATCTTTGGAAGATCTAACACAGAATATCAAGGTATATATTTAAAGTTATTGAACCTGTAGCGTAAGGCAGTGTGTTGGGTCAAATTCTCAGGGTGTTGGGAAAGCTAGTGTATGATTGTCAAGAAATTTCCTTCATATTCTGATTTGCAAACAATCAGAATACAGTTTTTATATTTCAACCCTGTTAAAAAAATATATGGCTGTTTATTTTTATATTACAACCCAGTAAAAAAAGTTATGGACATGTATTTTTATATTTCACTTGAGTAAGAATGAATTGTGAATATATAATATTACAGGAGACCTTATGATCATCCTACAAAGGACTGACCCCCTGGTTTGATAACCAAAAGAACAGTTAAAACTAAACTTGATAACAACTTGTGATTTGGCATAGTTTCAGTCACTAAATCTTTAAAACTGTTCTAAATTGTGATACTTCTTCTAAATGGTACCATTTTGTGACTCAAACCGTTAGCTGACACTTATTATTTTCTAAGAAAAGGGTAGTAATGTTAAGGGCAGTTATGATAGCTTGTACTTTACTACAAATGTATTGTCTTAATATGTTTTAAAATCCAAAACAGATTTTTAAAGCCTAGTGATTTATCAATTAAATTCCCTCAAGACATGACAAAGATATCATTTCAATGCATAGATAAGAAGAAATCTTGACTTACATGTTTTTTTGAACATGTGGGATGAACATAAAAACAAAACACTTGATAATATAGTCTAGAGGGGAGTATTACTGAAATTGACCACTTGAGCCGTTCAAGTTCTTGCAGGTGGGTGGATGCAGGAATTTTGAGGTTCACAGAGCGAAGGGAGAAAATTAACAGCAACAGATCAGATTGAAGATCAGTGGTCAAGGGAATTTATTCTTTTTTACATGTTGCAATACAATTTATTACAACCTTTGTTTCGGAATGTTGCAGGATCCTGAGGAAGCTAAGGAGCACCAGGAGTCTTCAGGAGGTGTTTGAAAGATGTTCTTCTCTCAAACGCAATCCAAGCCATTCTGAGATGAGTTTGTACGGTTTCTCATCTCGTCAGGCGAATGCCAGAATGGTTCCCTAAAGGGCCGTACCCCGCCGGGCTGGTGGAAGATAGGGCTCTGTCCTAATCCTGCCCGGTTATGAAATTCCCCTAAATTAAATCAAGTTGAGAGTATTTTTTATAGCTATTTAATTAAAAAAACTTTTGAATAATACTTTGTTTTTTTATCCTTCACTCCTTTACTTAATGGTGAAGGGAGGTGCAAGTTTGATTCATGAAGTGTAGCCATTAGTGTGAACTGTCGGGCTGGTACATAATAATTTCAAACAATTGATTCTAGTTGCAGTTTAATCAGTACAAGCTTGTTAAAACTTTTACATGTTTGTAACATTATTTTTCACGTTACCAAATGATAACATTTTATATTATATTTAAAACAAGTAAAAACTATATTTTTTTATCAGTCTTGTGCCTCCTTCTCCAAAATTTATTCCTTAAAGTAATTTATTCCAAAAAAAAATGAAAAACTTGCTGTTCCAGCAAAAATGTAAACAAAATTAGTTGTTCAAGGTTTTACCAACATTCATGCCAGTAAAAGTTGTTATCATTCTGATCATAGTTATTGCAAGTTTTCTTGCAATCTTTAGGGTTTTAATATAACAGATCAAAAATATTTGTGATGTATTACTTTAATGTTCACAATATCATTAGTTACTGGCTTAAAAAAGTCCCACGAGTGATTTTCCAAGGTAAATTGTAAGAATTAAGCCCCTATATCAATAGGCTTTAGTGGCACCCCTAGATCACCGAGACTTGATTCAGGGCAATAAATCAAATGGGTGTGGCTGTTACTTTTGCTGCATTACAAAGCTGTATTGTTTTCTCATGTAATTCAATCCCTGAAATAAGCCAAGGTGCCACTGCCAAATCGCCTATAATCAACAGCAATAGAAATGGCGGGCTAAGGTCAAGCTCTGGAAAAGCCGGTCAATTTTTAAATGTTATATTTAACATATTGTTGTACAACAATTGATGGAGCCGCGATATTGGAAAATGGCTACCAAATAGTATTTTTTGGCTGGTGCAGCTTAATTGTTAATCTTACTACAAGGGTTACTGAAGAAAAGGTGCTGAGATTTTGATGATCTACAACTTTTATATTTGCTTTATTATTGAAAACTCACAAATATTGGCGCCATCTTGGAAAAATGGCTGCCAATAATAGTTTTTTGACTGGGACTTTTTTAGTATTGAATTTACATCAGCAAACTAAATACAAAAGTTGTTTGGTTTGGAAAGACCTATAACTTTTGTATTTAACATATTGCTGTACAACAATTAATAAAGCCGCCATCTTAGAAAATGGTGGCCAAATATGTTTTTCTTGGAATTTTCAACATGAAAATTTGAAATAGCCAAATTTTAGTTGGCATCATTAGAATCAGCTTGAAAAATCAAACAATTTGGTTTTTTGAATCACTGATTTATGTCCACTGGTTACCAAGATATTGAAAATATTAAACAGAGTGTGTTGTCCCTGAATGAGAAAAATCTATATCTCGCTCCTTTCTTGATTTACATTAATACAACTTTGTGTGCAGCTTCTTTTAGTTGAGATATATTCGTTTATGGCTTAAAATAATCTATTTTTACGTTTTCTTGGCAGCAAACCTGCGTGCTCATATACCATGTTATTCTTATGGAGAATATTTTAGCAAATTTACTTAACGTTTTCTACTAATGATAAGTACTTCGAATGATGCTTCAACGTATGTAAATACAAATTCCAACATACGATTAAGCCTAGTATTAAATAATATAAAGATAAACTCATAAATAAGAATGGTAAAAATTACTAAAAATTAATAATTCTTCTCGCGTTTTGATTATAATGTAAACAAATAATTTGACAGTTCATCCAAATAACAAATTAAACACTAAAAAGTCACATGTTGATATTGAAAGACCAAAAAATTAAAACATGTGTTAAATCTCTTTTAATCTTAATGGAATTTAAATTTTATTTGTTTTATGCAAACAAATCACGTTTATTTATAGAATTGATTTAAATTATATTTTATTAAATTAAAAGCCCACTTTACAAAATCTGAATACAATTTTGAATGTAATACATATAATATAAAATATTGCTTAGTATGACTTTTCATTCTTTACAACAGACTCCACTCAACACTGTCTTAAGACTACAACTAACTTCAGCTGGCCATGGAATACAATGTTTATTCAGTCACCTGGATTAGTGAAAAATGATTAAAACCAAGGGTCATAAGATTTGCATTGAAATTTTAAAGTCTTCTAGAGCGGAAACCTCTGGGAATTTTGTAAAACCGTTTCTTAGTGCGCATCTATTGTTCAAGGAGAGTAGAAATACCAAATTTCAGCTCTCTAGGTCTTATAGTTTTGGAGATTTGCTGTCCGTAAGAAAACCCCTTCTCCTTTATATATATAGAAGATAGATATATTTAATTTCGTAAGGCGATTCTTTGCGTCAAAATTGTGGGCGTCAGGCAAGTCATAGAAATATGGGAGAGGGCTCAAATTAAAGGTCTCTAATCCGTGATGGCGGGAAAAATACTGAAATTTCTTGAAATTCACCAGAAAACGAGAAATAACGTAAAATATCTGCCATTTAAAAAGCATTTGAATACTAAAACGTCTGCTTTGTTTACATTCAAACATGTGGTGCTGATGTTTGATTCAAAGACATATGCTAGATGTTCACATCTGGTTTTTTTCAAAAGGCAGCTATGTTCAATGTACTAAAACAAATAAATATTTTAACTTTAAGATTTTCAGACTTATAACTCCGGCTTTGAGTATACATATATAATTTAAAATTATAAAGAGTTAAGTGCGTTTGTTTCGTTTACGCTATAACGATGCCGATTTAATGACAAATGGTCGATATAAATATATATGTAGGCGAAATTTTTGCGGCGAAGTTTTAGGAGTTTGGCAATTTGTAGGATAATGAGAGGGGGCTCAAATAGAAGGTCTTGATGCCAGGGACTCGGGAAAAGTACGGAAATTTCTTAAAGTTTATCCGAAAATAAGATATAACGTTGAAAACCTGCCATTTAAAAATAATTGTAATCTAAAAACGTTTACTTTGTTTACATTAAAACATGCGTTGTTTATACTACTTGATTTAAAACCACATGCTAGATGTCGATGTATGGTTTATTTAAAACCCAGCAAAATAGGTTGAACGTACTATAACACATGACTGTTTTTTTTACTTTTAAATTTTCCGTTTTTATAATTTAGGGATCTCATCCTTCAAAAGCAAGAGGAATTAAATACGACTTTTACATTGTATCATGTAGCAGTAGCTGATGCTGATTTAACACGTTAAGTGCCACGCCACGTAATGTTTTTTAGCCACATTACCGCAGTGCCAAACAGAAATGTAGTTCTTTTTTTTACCATATGATGTTTTTTATACTTGTTTATCGTAGTTATAAGGTTTTCATAAAAAATTACGATTTTTGACCAAAAATAAAATTTGGACCAATCGGGGCGGCAGTGAAATTTTTTAGCAAAATATTGCTAGAAAAAATCAGTGCCGCCCCGATCGGACCCCGGGTAATCTTTCGGTATTTCAGGGTATTTTGCCCTGTGAAGTTGGCAGTAACTTAGTTTCCCGCCAAACCTGGTTACAACATATGGTTTTGTACACATCCCCGGGCTTTACACGTCTTCCCCCTCCCCTACCACCCCTCAACCCCCGCCTTGACTTCGTGACCTTCACTCAGTTCTAGTTGTTTTGTAGGTTCTTGGTTATGAACCTAGAACCTTCATAAAGGTTCTAGGTTCTTGTTTTGTAAATAAATTTGTCTAAAATAAAAATAAAACGTTTTTCTCAATCACACCCAAAAATAACAATTACGATGGGATTTAGGTTTTTTTAGAAAATATTTATGAATTAATTTTCAGGTAAAATAACACTTACTGACGTAGTTTTAGTGAATTATTAATATTAGTTGTGCATTCGCAGCCTATTTTTAAGTTACAGCAAATGAAATGAACAACACTTACGTGAAGTGAAACCACGCCGCTCCAGTCGGGGCGGCGTTTTTAGAGCAAATTTGTAAGTATATTAGGAAGGCTGTGGGAGCAATACGAGGCTACGGCAACGCCATCTGTGAGGCACGGGATCTACTTTGGCGATTTAGTTCGTAAGATTGCCGCTAGAGGTCCACCAGTGAACTCTAGCGGCAATTTGGTGAAAGACTGCACAACCCAGGGCGCCGCCCCGGTTGGAGCGGCGCGTCACTCCGCCCGATTTACCTATGCCGCTCCGATCGGGGCGGCGTGGCACTTAACGTGTTAAAGCCAAGTGATTTGTAACACGCAATCGAATAAGCACATCCCAAGTTTCAGAGAAGACCTCTACTACCTCTTTTTAGACCTCTTTTTAGGGCCCAGCTCTACCAGTTTTATGAGCGGTCGGAAATGGTCATAGTTTTGACTGAGGAAGAGAACAGTGTGCTGCAATAAAAGCTATTGAATGTAACATCACAAAAAGGTTCACCTTTTAATTTGGCTAATCAAAAGTTTATTTAATCTTGAATATTCCAAGACAAAGCAGTATTTACTCCCGGGCAACCATAAAAATATTAACTATTTACCAAACTCATGGTCACCAAACCTAACTTCCTTATGAAGTAGAGCCAAAGTCTCCAACGTGGAGCGTGGAGTCGTCAACGGGAGACCATTTTCTGATTTCATCCTTATTTATTTGCTTATCTTTTGGGAAATAAATTAAGTTCTACAGTCTGTGGTTAACCTTAAAGACTTTCTGCAAACCATGTCCATATGTTTAATTGTAAAGGAAGTGGACTGATTTTGTTTTGAGAACGGCGGATGGCGCCACTGTTCCAAAAGAATTCAGCCCTTTACTATACTGAAGTAACGCCCTTTCTTAAAATTCTGATTCGTAATAGCAAATGTCAAAACATCCTTAACAATACACTTTAAACGTTTAATTCCGTCAAACTGTTACCGAGTTGTAAGTGTAAACGAAACATTAAATATCCAGAATTTGTAGTTTATTTTTAGGGGTTTTTGCCCCTAAATGCCACTAGTTTGATTGAAATCAGGACTACTTAGAGAAGATTAGGGATATCATACTCAAATGTGTTCCATTTTACATATATAAGGAAAAATAAAGTTTACTTGCTTAAATAAGATTAAGGGATAAATATTTTCTGATAAAAAGGGAAGAAAAAAGTACATTAGGTTAAGTTTCTACCATCCAATGTACTAACTGACATGCAACCGGCAGGGCCGGCGACGGGGGGGGACAAATGCACAGGGGCCTGGACTCACAGGGAGCCCGGATCCACGCGAGTTTAATAAAAAAAGCCGGGTTTCTCAATTGCACAGGTGCCCGAAAATCCTGTCACCGGGCTAGGCAACTGGAGTATAAATGGACACATTATATTAAAATTTTGTTTTTATTGGTGGATAATGGGTAAAATATATAATACATTTTAGTGATAATAATAGGAAGAGAGGGAAGGAGGGGAAAAGTTCCAAATGGTAGGAAAGAAGGGAGGAGAGATGGTAAGAAGAGAATGAAGGAGAAAAGGAGGGAAAAGTGGAAAGAAGGTCGGAAGTAGAGAGTTAGGAATTAGTGGAGTGCGCAACAAGCCCTCGCGGCTGAAGCGCCATGGGACTACGGTCCGCCTTCGAAATGAATGAATTAATGGAGGGAGGGAGAGAACTGTGGTAAGGGGTGTACAGGATAAAATTATATGATGACTGAAGTTTTACTTTCCTCTGATTCTATAATTATTCATAAAAAATAAACATGAAATCTTAATAAAATAGTAATTATCTTAATAAAATACTGCCCAATGGGCATTTTGAGGGGGAAAAAATTATTTTAAAATCATAGATTAATTATTTGTAATGATTATAAAACAATAAAAAAATTATTTTACAAGCTGTTAACTTGGTAACTGGTCAATTATAAAAGTGATTTTCAAATCATTGTAAACTCATATCAAAATGGTTATTACATAATTTTTTAATTATTGCTATGTGTATCTAGTCAATTTTAAAATTGATTTTTAAATCATTGTAAACTCATATCAAAATGGTTATTATATAATGTTTTAATTATTGCTATTCTCAAGTATTCAAGTATTCAGGTAGTAATTATGTGTATCTAGTCAATTTTAAAAGTGATTTTCAAACAATTGCAAACTAATATGCAAAGGTTAAATGAACTTTTGTAATAATTGCAATTTTATATACAGGGTGTCAGTAAAGTCCATCACCAAACACCATAACTTGGTTATTGGGTCAAAATAAGCAAAAAAGTTCATATAAAGGTATGTCCTAAAATGCATATTTACCCAGATATCCGCCATTTTGTATTTTTCACAAAATATTTTTTATCTCCATCTGTGTAGATATGCATTTTAGGTCATACCTTCATATGAACGTTTTTGCTTATTTTGACCCAATAAACCAAGTTATGGTGTTTGGTGATGGACTTTACAGACACCCTGTATAATTCATTTAAAATTGATACACCCTGTATAATTCATTTAAAACTGATTGTCATAAGTAGGAAAGTCATATGAAATGGTTTAATAGATAGGTATAAAAAGGTTTGTTAGTCGTTAAAATATATTTAATGGCTGATTATATTGATCATTGCATATTATACTAAAATTCCTTAGGCCAGCCTCAGGTACTGTTCAAAACAAGTTACAGTTATGCTATTTAAAACAATTAAATGCCGTTAACATTAAAAAACCATTTTGGCCAAAATTAATACTCTTTTTCTGTTGTTGACCATAAGTTTTATTGCAAATTAACATTACAAGACTAATTTCAATCATCTTGGGCTTCTGCTGGATCAGTGAGTGACACTTCTTCCCACCTGAAACAAATAATTTTGTCTCGGTACTGTTAATGAAATGCTTACGAATGAATTTATGTTATTAATTATAAGTTATTTATATATATATATATATATATATATATATATATATATATAACTACACCATGTGTCCCACACTCCCAATGCCAGATTTACCAACACTAATTTTTTAAACTCATTTTTAGACCGTGCAGCTTTGTTTGGACTGGTTAGGAGGTGAACATATCCAAAGTTCCCGTCTGTCGCTCTTGAGCGGGGGGAGGAAGGGGGAGTCTAAAGGTACAATTAATTCTTTTTGGTTCTTCCTAAACTTCTTGAAAACTATTAACTTTTAGTATTCCCTAAATTGAAAAATTATTGAAAATTACATTTTCCCTGACATAAAAATTGGTCTAAAATAAAAGTATGGCCGAGCTCACAAAAAAGGTTTTAGTAACCTCATATTTGTAATAATTCCTTGAAAAATTACTATTTTACCTGCCCACCAAGACCTTTACAAATTTGGTATTTAAAAATTAGACTGAAGCGAGATGGTAATAATAATTATGATATCCGCCAAACGGAAAGACTTAAGACCAAACCAGTGCTCTTAACTGTTGGTTCAAAACAATATTTTATCTACGACCATTGCAATAAGCACCAATTATGGTATTAATAAAAATTATAATGATATACATTAAAACACCAAAAACCAAGCAGTACTCTAATGACGACTTTAGAGTACTGGAGTCACTTTAGAAAACTCATATGAAATGAGTTATTTCACTCGTGGCTTAAAGGCATTCATTATACAAACGTTGCATAAACTACTATTGGGGTATTGTTTCCAAGCTGAACATGTGGTTCGGGGGACGAATTTGTTCTTAGAAATTCTCTTGCTCGTTCGGTCTTTTGCTTCCTCCCTGACTCTACTCCATCAGATTTTCTATCTCTTTCCCCGCCCTCTCTCAACACCCCCCGCTCTCTGTCACACCCCCGGCGTGCTCTCTCTCGCACCCTCGGCGCGCTCTCTCTCATACCTCCGGCGTGCTCTCTCTCACACCCCTGGCGCGCTCTCTCTCGCACCCTTGGCGCGCTCTCTCTCACACCCCCGGCGCGCTCTCTCTCGCACCCTCGGCGCGCTCTCTCTCACACCTCCGGCTCTTCTCCCCCTTCTCTCTTGCACAGAGCGCAAGGAAAAAAGGGACCGGAGAACTCTGGTAGTAAAGTCAAAAAGTTGCACTCACAGAAAAAAATTGGTCTGAATTCTGGCAGTAAGGTATGTCCTTCTTATAGGGTATATTCAATGCCCACAATTAGATTCCCCTCAACAAAAAATCTGATCTTATCTGTGTTTTTGTTTACTTAAAGGACCCATCACACTATGGAAGTAATCATTTTGTTATTGATGAGCATATCAATCAGCAAACTTTTCATCAAAATTTCTTAATCACATTTGACACAACTTGTACATCACATTGAACCTTTTAAACAGTGTTTTTATAATGTAATTTGATGTTTTCAACCAGCTTATAGTAATTGAAGGGGTCCCCCGTAAAACGTTCTAAGTGACAAAATTTTAAAATCGGAGATATTCAGTGAAAAAGGTTCTCTAGGACATGAGCTACACCGTGGTATATTTTGTTTTGAAGATATTTGAGTTGGCAGCCCTGATTTTGTCTGTCAAAGTTGGCGTGCTTCGCGGGACTGCACGGACATTCTGGGGAAAAACGTTCTATTCGCCGAAAGATAAATTCCCCACCGCTCGTTGCGTTGTCGCCCAGCGACCAAAATCGTGTAAGTAAAATTAAAACAGGTGAAGTAAATATTAGAAAGTGGAAGGATAAAACCAGGAAGATATATAGAACAGCTGGATTACCCTAAATTACAAAAACTAAGCAGCCAAGGCCTGGAAAATTAGCAAAAAAGAGGTGAGTAGAATAACGTTTTAGGTGCCTCCTTTGGATAACTTTTAGTAAAATGACTTATAACGTTATGTAACAACGTTACGTTTTTGAACTTTTAGACCAATAAAATTGTTTTATATTCAGTTTTATTTTCGTTTATGTTGGTATTCCTACACTCCCTGATGATTTCTACCAAAGCAGAAGGGGCAGTCCGTCAGAAAACGTTTCAAACGCCAGTCATTTAGAACGTTATAACCCCCAAAAAAAAACACGAAAAATGTTTAAAAAAGCTTAATGGCAAGTAAAAATTTAGTCTAAGGCTACATTATGATATTTCAAATTGGGTATTAAAAAATTATACATGATTGTAAGTTCTAACCTTGAAAAAAACCGTAAATTTCAGAATTCAATTTTCAACGCTTGATTACTCGAATCTAGGTTTTTGTCGTTTAGAACGTTTTACGGGGGACCCCTTCAATTATGTTTTACGATAAATATTACAACATTACAAAAAAATGTATATGTTCTTAGATTTTGTTTTGTATACTATTTATTGTCACTATAAAGATAATCATAGCTTAAAATATAAGAAATTCTAAGTAATGAAATTTTAACCACTTGATTCAACCCGTCAAAAGAATGTTTTCTGAAAATTTCAGATTTTCAGAATGTGTCCCTTCTGAGATATATGCCAAGTTCAAAATACACGATTGTGGATAAACTGCTCATTTTAAAAATATGTTTAAAAAAGGAATACATATCTCAAGCTTGTGACTTGGTCAGAAGAAAATATACTGTGAAGACTGTCTATAGAAAAAAATTGAAGGCGAGTCTTAATTTTCACACATTGAATTTAGGCACTGGAAGTGTAGATTTGCGTTTGTAGAAATTTTACTCATACTTATTTTTCATGCATATTTGCTATCACCTAAGCCAAAACATGTACTGGACAAAGATTATTGGTCATTTTATTCTCTTTCAAATGGTTTTTCTTTCATCTGAATATCTTCAATAATAAAAAAACTACAGAGTTTAACGTACACCTCTGCAAAATGCAAAATCAGCTGTCGCACCGATACAAAATGGCTGCTCAAAAAAAACTATGCACCTAAAAAATAAATTAATAGTTGTTTTTAACTCTTCGAACATAGCATAACCACGGGTAAAAATATGAAAATATCGATAAATTGTCAGCAACTTTTAGCGAATTTCCCCTATAGGGAAGAAGCTATTACCGTAGGTCTCATGGTAAGACCTAAGCCCGAGACCATGATAACGTTTCGTTTTGGGGCCACCAGAAGCAAAAAACACCATTCGTTCGAATTTTAGCGAATTTCCCCTATAGGGAAGAAGCTATTACCGTAAATTTTAGCGAATTTCCCCTATAGGGAAGAAGCTATTACCGTAGGTCTCATGGTAAGACCTAAGCCCGAGACCATGATAACTTTTCGTTTTGGGGCCACCAGAAGCAAAAAAACACCATTCGTTCGAATTTTTATATATATATCTATCTATCTATCTATCTATCTATATATATATATATATGTGTCTGTAAGCACGATAGCGGCCGTAAATATGGTCCGATCTAAATGAAATTTGGTACAGAGATGTAAAGTGGTAATCGATTGGACGAGTTCGTGAACCAGCCCGATCGGACCATCGGAAGGGGGGGGTAAAGGGGGATAAACCCTCCAAAAATGGGTTTTTTTGAGTTTTTTACATAGAAAAATAAAATTAATAAAATTTTTGTTGGCACCATTGAATTGAGCTCAAAAAAACAAACAATTTAGTATCGTGAATCATTGCTCTATCTCCATTGGTTACCGAGATATTGAAAGTGGTAAACACAGTACGTTGTCCCAATGTTAACCTTATGGGGAATAAGTAAAATTCTATATCTCGCTTATTTCTCAACATATCTTAATAAAACTTGGTTTGTGGCTTCATCTAGATGAGATCTAATGTATTTTAGTCTAAAACCCCCGAAATTTCCATTTTTGAGGCAGCAAACCTGCATAATCATTCCCCATGTTATCCTTATGGGAAATAAAAAAATTCTATATCTTCCTTATTTTTTAACATTTCTTGATAAAACTTGGTACATGGCTTCTTCTAGTCAAGATCTACTAAATAATGAATTAAAACCAACCAGTTTTAACATACCTGTTGCAGCTAACCTGCATACTCATCCCCCATGTTATTCTTATGGAGATTACAAAACATGACAAATTTCGCTATGTTGGTATGAATTAAGTTCTTTTGCACTTGAAATTCGCTTAGTATGCAGGTCTGCTGCAACGGGTGTATTTATATATATATCTATCTATCTATCTATCTATCTATCTATCTATCTATATATATATATATATATGTGTCTGTAAGCACGATAGCGGCCGTAAATATGGTCCGATCTTAATGAAATTTGGTACAGAGATGTAAAGTGGTAATCGATTGGACGAGTTTGTGAACCAGCTTGATCGGACCATCGAAAGGGGGGGTAAAGGGGGATAAACCCCCCAAAATGGGTTTTTTGAGTTTTTTACATAGAAAAATAAAATTAATCAAATTTTTGTTGGCACCATTGAATTCAGCTCAAAAAAACAAACAATTTAGTATCTTGAATCATTGCTCTATCTCCATTGGTTACCGAGATATTGAAAGTGGTAAACACAGTACGTTGTCCCAATGTTAACCTTATGGGGAATAAGTAAAATTCTATATCTCGCTTATTTCTCAACATATCTTAATAAAACTTGGTTTGTGGCTTCATCTAGATGAGATCTAATGTATTTTAGTCTAAAACCCCCGAAATTTCCATTTTTGAGGCAGCAAACCTGCATAATCATTCCCCATGTTATCCTTATGGGAAATAAAAAAATTCTATATCTTCCTTATTTTTTAACATTTCTTGATAAAACTTGGTACATGGCTTCTTCTAGTCAAGATCTACTAAATAATGAATTAAAACCAACCAGTTTTAACATACCTGTTGCAGCTAACCTGCATACTCATCCCCCATGTTATTCTTATGGAGATTACAAAACATGACAAATTTCGCTATGTTGGATTGAATTATGTTCTTTTGCACTTGAAATTCGCTTAGTATGCAGGTCTGCTGCAACGGGTGTATTTATTTTTAAAGTGGTTGATTTGAAATGGATTGACCCTAATTAACTTAAGACATTAAACTTTACGTTTTTCCAAATTACGGTTGGTAATAGCAGCGGCAAATATGATTTTATTATAGTCCAAATTACGGTTTTCAATAACTTAAAAGTTTATTCTTATTTTAAACGTAATTATATGTGAGCATTCTGATAGGCCTTTGTAAAAAACATACACTTTTTAAAATAATTTATCTAAGTGGTCTACAGAGACAATGCAATAAACCAAAATATTTACGTTTTATCAGATAAAGAACTAATAAGTTTCTGTACAAACGCTTTTAGTATTTTTTTAAAGCATTTTTTACGTATAAAAGAATAGGGTCAGGAATGAATATATACAAAGTAAAAGTTATCATATAGAACTTCAAAATAACCTCATTCTACCATAGGACGCCAACAGTCGAAGGCTTTAGTGTTTGACATCAAAAGCAGTTTAGCAAAAGATTTCCTAAATGTTGTCTCACTTAGATGAAGTTGTAAGTTGTTGCTGGTTTAATATCACCAAGTAATAAAAATGTCTATCAATATTAAATTTTATTTCAACTTAGTTAACTCTGAAAAAAAAACACATTATAGTGTCATCTTGACAATCACGACTGTAATTAGGCTGGCAAAAATCGATATTGGGAAGGTGACAACTGATATTAGGGATTGAAGTTAGATGAATAGGTCTAAAATAAAATGAAATTGGATTTCACTAATAATTATGATTTATTTATGCTACATTGACATATTATTTGGAGCCTAAATTTATTTAAAATATATAATTAACCAAAATATGGCTAGTTTTTCAATTTCATAAGCAGTATTAACTCTGACTTTCCTTAACCGGCCGGAATTTGGGATGTTTACCTTATTCATAGAATTGCATGACAATAAGGATGACTATGGCAAATAAACAATGAATTTAAAACTTAAAGATATTAATATATTCATAAAATTGTTTTACGAATTATGAAGTTATGTGACAGTATTATAAAGGAAAAGTATTATTATTTTATTATTATTACACAGGAAGTTATTACATATTATTGTATAGGAACAGTATTATATAGATATTTTTTAATGCAGTATGAGGTTGGGAGTATAAGAGATTTGGAGATTCTAGTCGCTAAACAAGTGAAACGTTTCTGACTGCAATAAATGAGACCAAAAGATATGATGGCCGCAAAAAAGAGCAAGGGGTGTAACAGCCCCGATATGACGGAGAGATTTGCCGGCTGCGAGACGAGTTTAAGGGCTTTGCCAGCGGCCATATAAACGACATATTTTCTTACCTTCATGTGGCCAAAAGAAATGTTGGCCATGAAAAGAGCAATACGACCGGGAAATGGACGGCAGCGTTAAGAGCGAGAGACTTGTCAGCTGCTAAATGATTTTCCAGCCGTGATAGGACTGAGAGATTTTCCAGCAGCGGTATTAAATACAGACTTTCAGGTCTTATTACTGAAAATTTGTGGACTGCGATTCAACTGAGAGACTAGCCGGTCGAGAAGTCGATAACAACGACAAAAATGGCTATCCAAGGTATTGTTTTACAGCCAAATTCGAATTTCCCAATCAAAGGTTGAAATTCATTACTTTTCCCGACTATTCCCAACCAGACAAAATACCTGACATATTTCTGGTTTTTCCCGTATTCCCGCCGTGACTGGTAGGCCTATAGATACTCAGTGACAATAATGTAGGTAAAGATATTTATATATAAGATATATATATATATATTCTATCGGCTATTGGATTTAAAGAATAAATTATTTTTACCGTAAAAAGTAAAGTATGATGGTAAAATAGCTTTAGGTTATTTGATTGAGTAATAATTTCAACATACTTCTAAATAGGGCCTAATTACTAAGCTACTAAGCAAGGCTTTATTTTTCCAATTTTTGGAGAAAATTGGAACTCCCAAAACTCTGCCAATGCTACTAGCTGTACCCATGGCTTCGCTCACGAATAAAAATAGTACAGTTTGTCTTTGTAGTTTAAATATTTGTAAACAAAAGAAAATCTGACTGCATATAAATACTTGATATTCCACTTACGACATGACGAAAAGCAGTAAAATAAACCTTCTATTGGTCTTCAGCTTGGGTCTTCATTATTGGTCTCTGTCTTTGTGGATTTTGCAGATGGTATTCTGTACTCGAACTGCAAAATTGAGGCAATACGTTGACATAACAACATATTTTATGGTTAGACTAAGTTTAACTTAGTTTAGATTTTATTTATATGGATATCATTGAAATAGATTGGATCAAAGAATTTTTATGATAGTTTAGGTTGATTAAGGTCAGGTTTAGTTAAGTTTGGTTAGGTTACGGTATGTTGCGTTATATTAGATTAAGTTAATTTAGGTTTAGTTTATAGCCATTGATTTAGCTAAGGATAAAGTTCATGGGATTGTGACACGACTATTAGACATAGGCCTAACCAAACATTATCAAACTACAGTACACCTCGGATTATCTAGATTAATGTGGCGGAACACCGATCCGGATAGCAAAAAAATCCGGATAATTCGAGGTCATTACAATATCGCCTAAACAGTGATTGCGTACCATATGTAGCCCCTGCTTTGATGCTGCAAACGGCGGCGTGTCAAGTCTGTACAACATGTTAGTCTTTCAAATTTTGGGGGGGTTTAATTCTGAAACAAATTTAAGGAACTAAACTTTATTATTAATCATACGAATGTAATATTAACTTTTACCGTACTTACAGTTTGGGTTTGGAATAAAATGTCGGATTAAAATATTTAATTTTTAAGATTAAATAATCATGACAAAACTTATTACAGCAACTCTTCTTAAAAAATAATGTAGGCCTAACACATCAAATTTCAGCATAAACAAACTCGCAAAATTGCCGTAGGCTACGTCTTTGTTGCTAAGTACTAGCGACCCAAGTAGCAATCCCGAAAACTACATTCACGAAAATACTGTGATGTAGCCCTACCGTTGAGTACAATATTCCTTCAATTATTGTTATTCCACATTTGCATTTTACTTTTAGAAGGCTTATTTCACCCGTAAACTCGCTAAAATCATTTTTTGCCGTGATTCTAATTTTTTAATTCCTCGGGTAGACCGTTCCGGATAATCCGGGATCCGGATAATGCGGGGGTCTGGTTAATCCAAGGTGTACTGTAATATCAAACCTGAATTGCTATACTTAACCTAAAATAACCTGACAAAACATAACCTAACCTAACCAAACACATCACCTAACCTAGCCTATCAAAACTTTACCTTGTCCACCACTTATCAACCCAATACTTTTCAAAACTAGGTATTATGACCATATATAGCTTATACATATTTGAAACCATACTACATGTAAAAAAATCAAACTATCAAACCGGTAATCCAAATCTACATAGTTATAATTTAAGAAACAATAGATATGTTGAACAGCACAAATTAGAATTCTATGAGAAAAAAACTAGTTTCACTGGCACTAAGTTTTTATTTGGTTTACCCGAAAATATTTTCCGTGAGAATAATTTTGATGTTTTTAGGGAACTTAAAAGAGTATTTGTTGACATTGTCCCTGTATTCATTTGATAATTTTTGGAATGCAAGAAGAAATTAAGGTAACTATTTGATACCTTAACATTAAAAAATGTACAAAAGAAACAATAAATTGGAAGGAAAATGTAATTAATTAAAATTGTATGTATCTAATTTGGAGATATTTTAGTGTTATTACGCTGGATATGTTCTTCTCTTGACACTATTCGATGTATCTTTGTATATATTGTAAATGAATAAAGATGATTTGATTTGATTTGATGTTTTAACTTACCTAAACTACCAATGTCTGACCTAAACCTAAATAGACCATTGTAGACGATTTTCCGTGATTTCCGGTCACAACTCTGTTAATATACACCAGATCTTGAATATTTTTGCATATTCTTATTCAGCTCGCCCGGTTAATTTGAGTACCCAAATGACCAACCTTCGAGACTAAAATTTGTTTGGTTTTTTCCGGCCGTGACCGCCGGAAAAAAACTTTCATATCCAGAATCAGCATCAAATTTCCATAAATTTTGAAAAAAACATTCTTTTTTGAGACCAGTACTGGAAACTGCATATTTACCAAATAAATAAATTGCCAATTTCATTATTTATGAGAAAAATAACACTAATACTGTATTAAATTAATATTTACTTTCTGTTACTAATAACAAATAATATAAAGCAACTGGTTAGACTTTGATATGCCCCCTAAAACTATAAAATCAATTATTTGTTGGTAAGTTTAGTCAATATCAAATTTAAGAAGGGTACTAACTTAGTTTCATGTTTGATTTTCTGCCATTCGTTCTTACTGATTAGCAGACGAGTTGTAACTTATATCAACATCAGATCCTGGTTTCTAAGAAAACCGTTCAGCCATAGTCACCGGTGAATAACTGGTTGCCTTGGTCCTTAATAGGCAAATCCACCGCATCTTGACAAACAATGACCAGTTTCTTACCAAATCCACCGAAAACATCTTTAGCCTACCATATACCGATAGTCAAACTTAGATATACGCTACAGTCTGTCAAGCAGCACTCAATAGCCTATTGGGCAACCCCATCGCATTTATAGATTATTTCAATAGGCCTGCTCTCTACGAAAGCTTATAGGAAAGCAAACTTCATGTAAAATCATTCTGAGAAGATGATTAACGTACCCGAAATAAGTAGGAAATATACCTAACCGCTAAACAGAACATGTTTTTTAAAGGCAGAGGATCAAATATGAAACACTCAAAACATCAGTCATCCAAAAACTGTCATTAGAACATAGGCCTAGATATCATACCAATTAGTTTTGAATAACCAAATAATTTATTGTCAATGACACATCAAGTAACTAGATCTGTCTTTAGTTAAATATACATAAAATGTAAATATAGGTTTCCAAGCCGTTAGCCCTGCTGAATTCAAAGAAAGGCTGGGTTAATACTTTAGGTTATATATACACCTACCTCCTATAAACACGATGGAAATAATTTATGCACATATCGCGAAGAGCCACGAAATCTAACTAGAGTAAATAATTGTATTTCAATAACGGACTTACCTTAATTTGAAACCACAATAGAGAACTAAAACAATTTATTCACTGAAAAAGAAACACAGAGGACAGAGACAAACACTTAAAATGGCGAATGGCGGCGACAGATGCAAGCTGTAAGCTACGCCAGCGCTGCCTAGTGGTGGAGTTGACAATCAGGCCGTTTTAACGCAGGAAATAATTTTTAAACTGTTGTTTTGTTATTGAAAAGCTGAAATTTTAAATCATCTCACAAATTGTTATAAAATTGTTTTTTAATTATTTTTCAACTGATAAAATTTTAAGAATGATAATAATTTTGGTAATGATTGTACAACTGTTGTAAATGATTTGTAAACTGTTATTAAATTGTTTTGTTTTAAAATTCTCTCACTATTAAAAAACTGTTGTAAAATAGTTAAGTAAACATTATATAATGATTGTTAACTCAAAATTATTGTGAACAGATTTTTTAATTATTGTAAATTATTGCTTTATGAATTACAATGATTGGCATGCCCGTAGGGTGATTACTAAAAACCATGCCATAAGCCAGAACTGAAGTAAAATAATTAGTCAAGGACTGAGTCTTTCTTTTTTGTTTTAGGGCCCCCAGTTTGGTTATATTATGTGTTTACATGGAAAATATGTACTATATGAAATGTATTTAGAAACGCATTGGTTTATGGGGGGATTATTTATAAAATTAGCTATCCATATTTGTCACTTTGAAAATTGGTCGAATTTTCTACCACTGGCGATCTCTAGTATATGTAAAATGGAACATATTTGAGTACGATGTCCCTAATCTTCTAAGTAGTCCTGATTTCAATCAAATTCTATATTTTCACTCCATGCCCCAATAAACTGCGGCTTAATGTTTCTTCATAAAATCTTTACTCTACGAAAAATAGCATGTGATAACAGCTACATATGATGCTAACTTTGTTTACATTTGGTTGTTATAATATCACCAAAACAGCAACTCATAAGGCTAATTTTAATTCTTTTGAAATTTTAAATTCAAATTTCTACATTTTTTAAAGACTAATATAAATTTCAATGGGATTCTGCACATATACAGGAAAATACAATTCTATCGGTGTGCTTAGATTTTTGCTACGTTGCACACAGGCTGAGAAAAAAGGAGTACAAAAACCTTATGGAAAAAATGCTTGTCTATTAATATAAAGAAGATGCAGTAGGCCAGAATAGTTGAAGATGACTGGTATCATACAAGGCCCCATGCTGCAGCGATCCCAGCGCTGCGCCACGTCACACAGTAGGCAGTGAACTAACATCCTATGTTTACATTTTATTGATAAACGTCAAATATCCCTTGTTTGTTTACATTTTTTCTGTTTACATTTCATCACTAAACGTCAATTACTTGTTTATTTACGTTTTCTTGTTTTCATATAAAAGTAGCACAGCTGTGAGTCCAGGGCCAGACTTTCAGACCGTCATTTGTTTGACGTCATAAATCCTGCAGCATGGCCTGTATTTGTAGTGTGGCATTGTATCATGCCACATAATATGTGGTCTTCGGGACGACTGTTGAAGTATAAGTATAAGTAAGTGCAACCTGGGCGTTATGACACCCAGATATTATGAAATGTATATTTTTTCATTTCGACATGAACGTTCTAAAACCCGGGCATTAAAAATAATATTATTAGATAAAAATAACCAACCTTGACGTTATGATAGCGTTTTATTAATAGTATAAAATTAACCTGGACGTTCAGTACCCGGACATTTTGAAACGTAGCCGTCTGGCTACGTTTCAATACGTCCAGGTACGTTAAAAAACCGTATAACATGCACTAAACTAACTTAAATCTCTTTAACTAGCGTAGCCTAGCCTAATTTAACAAAAATTTGGAGAGATGGTCCTTGGTATCTGAAATGAAAATTTACCGAAAGTAAACTAACTTAACCAAACCCAACGGACATTCTGCACCTGGACGTTTCGAAACGCTCCCGAAAATAAAATGACGCCTGATACGGTATTTGGATGAATAAAGCTATTATAGCCATGAAAAACAGGATATGATAATAATAACCCTTTCTGGCCACGTATTTTTTAAGAAATTAACATTATTTACTATGTTCATTCATAACACCTTTAGTTAAGGTTGTAATATTTGAGACGTTTGCTATTCTGATCTGTATGCATTAACATAAGTTTCCGTTTCCTTTTCTTTTGGTTTTTGTGTTTTTCGCTTGTCTGCTATACGTCATTTGGTTTTGTTTTGAAATATGAAATTATTTTTGGCGTTTGACAGGTTGGACGTCTCCTGATGGCAAACTTTTGTCTTATTTTTAATATGGAGTGTGGAGTTTAGGCCTAATTGAAATGTAATAAGTAATACCCGTCTTAACAAGCTGAAATGTTTATGTGGTTACATTTTGGCAACATCATGTAATGTAGGTACTTAAGTTAGGCCTAAAATAACAGGACATACATCATAATCCTTCTTAATATTATAAAAAATGTGAAAGTATGTATGTTTGAGTGAATATCTGTCTTTCAACCACGTGAACAATACTAACTGGATCAACTGAGCTGAAATTTAGCAGGAATAGAGCCACTAGGCCTATAACAGAAAAGGACATAACCCTATTCACTTCCTTAAAATCCCCTCACGCTTTGCCTAGTAAACGTCCTTAGCTTCAATGTTTACATTTTATAAGGACGTAAACCTTCAAATACTGAATTGTAAACAGCTGTGAATACTAAAATTTGAGAGTTCAAAGAGCAGAAGTAAGATCAGCTGTAATTTTTATCGTAAGCGAAGCCACGGGCAACTGCATGCTAGTGTAAGATAAAATCGTAAAAATCACACACAAAAATTGTTTATTTAGATTGTCTGAAGATGTAATATTATTTTTTTTTTGTAAATCATTGTCATAGGCCTTATAACACTTTGCCAGCCTCTTATTCGATTTTGCATACCAAGGATGTAGGTGTGTTCCAAGGATATGCACAAGACCTCTGACCTTCTTGATCAGACCTCTGTTCAGCAGGCCCGGTGACCGGAGTTTCGGGTCCCTGTGCAGTTGAGAAGTCTGGGCCCCTGAGGACCTTCTTTTTTACTAATATTGTGTGATTTCATCCCCCTTTTTTGGTGATCTCGTATGATTCCGGGCCTCTATGCATTTACCCCCCCCCCCATCACCGGCCCTGCTGTTTGGGTCATCAGCAAGTCTGGTAGCCTTTTGAATCATTAGAGCAGTTGAATTCCGTCTACTTTGTTTAAAGGCTACCACCGCGCACAATCACTCATGGTACTATTTCAATCTTCAAGTAGTTTGTTGAGTTTTGGAGATTGAACGTTTTCCTAAGGTTTGGATTTGACTTGCTCCAATTTATTACTAGATCCATCCACTCATGAAAAGTATTTAAGTATTATGATTTTGTCTGAGACTTACTAATTAGGGTATGCAATCATTAGGGCCGCGACAAGGGATTTTTCTGGGACATGCGAGAGCCTACATTGGCGCCCTTTCACTAGATTTAGGTATCAGTTACCCACCACCCCTCAGGGTGGTTAAACCTATCATTTGCAAAATTAAAAAGAATATTTTGAAGTTACTGTGTTGAATGTTATTCATCACATATTTAAAGGTTTTTTATTGATGGATAGACTACGGTTTTGTCTTGCTGGATATATACAAATTAAATTACCCAAGTAAGAACAGGCACACCGCTAATCGGGCGCTTCTCGCTTCAACTTAAAAAAAATTAACATTAGAGCCCAGTCAAATTAGACCAATCTCTAAGAAGGAATATACTAAACGGCTAAAAAATATCACAGTTGTTTGTTACCCGGCCCATTTAAACCTCTTGCAAAAAGTCTCTGAGGACGAGGGTTGAGTTTGAGTTTCTTGAAGTTTTTAGTTCCCCAGGTCTTGGTTTTGAATCTTGAAATTTATTTTGCAAACCAAATTGCAAATTTGATTTAATTTTAAAGATATTGCTAAAATGAAACTGTGGTGAAAACGGAACTCATTTACTTCACCCATTCTTTTCAAATTGATATTTATTTTGTTCATTACTGCAGCTACAATTCACATACCCAAAAATTTACATTTTGAGTTCTTTGAAAACAATGATTACTCCACGGGCATGGGTAAATGGCCACCAAATTAAATGTTTGCAAGTTTTAAACACTTTTAAAAGACGCCACAGGTGCCACTATGCTCCATCAAAAAAAGCATTTTGCTCTTTGAATAGTTTGAAACGTCTCCACCGGCACCGGCAAACCCCTCCTAAACTCACATTACGCTCCTTGATTAATTTAAAAAGGGCTCCAGGCGCCGGGGCTGGCTAACACCTTCAAAATGGCGACAACTTGATCATGTTATAGCGCGCTGAACGATTTGTAAATGCTCCCCCGGGAGCCAACCAAACTCGCCAACTTACATGATTTACACTTTGAACCATATAAAAATGCTCAACGAGCCCCGGTAGTTGGAGAACACAACATAAATATAAATTTGGCAAGTTGAATAATTTTTATAGACTCCCTGAAGTTGGCAAACACCACAAAACATTGATTAATTTAGCTCTTTATCAAATTGAAAATGCTCCACGGGCGCTGGAAAACGCCCCCAAGACGAATATTTTTCACGTTAAACAAAATTGTAAAATACTTCCCGGGTGTCAACAAAATTCGCCAAAGTACATGTTCAGCACTTTAAAGACTCCTCGGGCGCCGCTGCGGACTCAACCCCACGCCAGCTCCGGTGGCACCCTCTCCCAGTCGGCGCCCCATGCGGCCACATGTTTCGCATGGCCCTTGTCGTGGCCCTGGCAATCATAATAGAAACTCCACATTTTCACAGTAACTTAATTCTTTTTCTCAGCCTCGTGTGAAATAATCTGAAATCCAGCTAGTTGATTCGGGTCCGGAAAATCTGAGACTTACCAGGTCTCAAATAAGGGACTTCGGGTCCAGAAATAATTCCAACCAGACTTGTTTGACCAAACATCTTTATTCTTGTATTATGGATTCAAGATTTGGTGATTTTATTTAGAGTCCTTATAACCTCTAAACTTAAGTAATTAGGTAAGAAACAATCATTGAAATGATTTGGATAGTTTTGGGGTAACACTGTTATATAAGTTCAAAGGGCGAGGTTATTATCACAGTCAACCCGCGAAAGGGTTTTAGCTTAATAGACCTATTCAAATTTTTTAGGATTTTCATCGAGAACAGTCAAAACCTTGTCTTTTTAAGTACTGTCATTTGGCGAACTACTGATAAGTTAGCATTAATTATTATATAGGGCCTAGGTTAATGATAATGTAGATTGGGTCCAGTTTAGATCTTATGTTGTACTCTTGCCTGGATTAAAAACTATTCATATATTTATGTTTTATTTTTCAGTTTGTTAACTAACTTAAGCACCTGATAGAGTTCCACCTGAGGATAATGGGCCAATTTGGGGATGAAGATCTGAGTTCAATTTTGTTTGGGAAAATTCCAAAACAAGAAAATTTGTGTTACTTTTTGGGAACAATTACTTTACCAGAAAATAATACAGCAAGCGTATCAAATAAGGCCTACCAGTGTCAGATTTTCAAATGCAGGTTGGTTTCCAGGCTTTATTTAAGGAGTAATTCATGGTAATTCGCTAACTTCTTAATCAGCCTGGTGTGTGTTTGTTAGGGGTGTCACATTGGTAGAGTAACTCAGCCGAGTTGCTTTAGGATCAGCTGAATGCTAAAATTTAGAATTGTCAACTTGACTCGTTTAATTCAAAAATGTCGGTTTACAGTCGAGTCTAACTCGCCCATTTTGCTTGCTCTTTTACTTGACCAATGTGATGCAGCCCTTGGATTCTAATGTAAATAAAAAAGTTTAAAAAAACTTAAACTAAATTTTGAAACAGTCTTTCTAAAGGTACCTGCTCCTTCTATGGAGACCATGCAATTGATTTTCATATTTCGCTTTTCAAAATTTTCAAAATTATAAAATTAAGTTTTTTTTCAGGTGTTTGATTTTCACCGTGTCAGAGATGATCGCCTCTCCAGTGCTCGGAGCAGTTCAAAACATACATATTATTATAAGCAAAAGGTTTCACGAATCTGGCAAGCTGACCCCTCACTTAGAAAAAGTTAATGTCAAGGTATATGTGTATGACAAAAGTGTGCCTATCAAACTTAACTATTCTTAATGGCCTAGTCTAAATACAATAGTCCAAAGTACTTCTTACTTTGTCTTTGAGTAGGTGTAGTTCTGTGAAAAATGTGTGACTGTGAGAATAAGAAACAGATGTTCAGCAGATGTGAAGGTCAGCCCCACATCTGGAGGCCGACCAAATGGCTTGACAGCTAACCATGTCACTCCATACATGAGTTCTGGACTGGAAGATGACTGAAAAAAAAATCCATCAGAGAAAAAAAATATAGAAAAATGATATGCCAATGAATTTTTTAATCTCATGCAAATAAACCATTTTGACTGTCATCTATTTTCTCCTGATACGGGATTGCTACAAGGTGTTATCGTGCCAAGCATTAAACTGTAAGGTCGCTGGTAAACAAGTAAAGTTGGAGCTTTTAATGAGTTTTTTTCTCGGCTGAGCCTCATTGATCACTGGGCTTTTGATTTGATCGATGATCCTGGCACAGGAATCAGTCAACCTTTGCCAGCAACAAAACTTTAATATCCATTTTAATTATTTTTCATTCAAATTCCCTTTGAAATACCTCACACTGGTGGTGGATATTTTTTTTAAGGGGGAATTGGTAGTCTGGGTTTCCTCAACCCACAGGAAAATCCTGTGAGAGTACTTCAGCCATTATTTTGTCTTTTTTTATGGCTACCGGAAAGGAAAGAAAGCTTCCCTTCGATTATCCCTTAGGCTCACAGCCTTCAGAAGAGTAACATTAATGCAAGGGGAGCAAAAGGAAAAAGGAACAGGTAGATGGAATAGGTTCGGCCAAGCTAAGACTGGGTGGGCAAAGGTATACCTTTATCCAATGGATGCTGGAACAGCCTCAAGGGATCAGGTGGCCCTTATATTAAGGTGACCAGACGTCCCGTTTTTTAGCGACATGTCCCGTTGTCCCGACAAACTCTCTCGGGACGCCCATTTGTCCCGTTTTGACGTTTTTGGGATGAAAAATACTTTTAAAAAAATTTTTACTGTAAAAAACTCTTAAATTTTTCCGGTTCTTTTGTCTTTTTTAGAAACTTAAAATTAATGGTAAATATGAACTAGAGTATAACACATACAGGGTGTTTTTTTTAAAACGCAACCAATTTTTAAGATTGAATAATTCACATATAAATATGAAATAAGTGTTGTTTTATGGTTCTTTACGTTTTGTACTCTCTATTATTTTAATTTGATCACATGTAGTTCACTTTATGTGCTCAAAAAATCCGCCAGTGGCATTTGTATCAAGTTATGCTCTCTCTATCAAAATTCCCGAATACGTGTTGCTAGGCACCTCTTTGCATTACATTTGTTTTGTTT
Organism: Flexamia atlantica; assembly: GCA_035578135.1. Classification (NCBI taxonomy): domain Eukaryota; kingdom Metazoa; phylum Arthropoda; class Insecta; order Hemiptera; family Cicadellidae; genus Flexamia; species Flexamia atlantica. The sequence continues at coordinate 41,863,407 of JAQJVK010000004.1, forward strand.
GTTTTGGGGTACTGAATATGCTGTGACTTGTTTTTTAGGCCTTACTTTGAATGTATCCCCAAAGAAAATAAAAATATAGTGGCGTAAAACCAGGGATATTGGGGGGAAATAATCCCTCACCGATAAAATCAAGTTTTGGGTTGCGTTTTTAATGTGTGTGTGTCTTTAAGCACGATAACTCGCGTAAAAATGGTCTGATCTGAATGAAATTTGCCACAGACATGTTAAGGAGTATTATTCTACGAAAAACATTCACGATATTATTTAGCACCTCAAAACAAACATAACAAATTTCATGCAAGAAATTCAAAGAGGTACCTTGCAACACATGTTCGGGAATTTGATGGAGAGAGCATAACTTTATACAAATGCCAATGACGGACTGTTTGAGCACATAATGTAACTGAAATGAGATCAAACTTAAATAACAGGTAGTATAAAATGTAAAGATCAATAAAACAATCCTCATTACACATTCATATGTGCACTATTCAATCTTAAAAATGGGTTGCGTTTTAAAAAAAACACCCTGTATTTTCAATCTGAAAGTGTCTAAAAACCCACCAAAATGCTCCTAATTTTTCAAAATTTTCCGAAAGAGGTCCTCCAGACCCCCTCCTCTTGGGGGTATGGAAATAGTTTTAATGTAAAAAACTCTTAAATAATTTTATTGGGTTCTTTAGTAGTTCCTAGTAACTAAAAATTAATTGTAAAGATGAACTAGAGTATTGCACATATTTTCAATCTGAAAGTGCCTAAAACCCCACAAAAATCCTCCTAATTTTTTAAAATTTTCCGAGGGAGGACCCCCGAACCCTCTCTCTTTGTGGGGGTGTATGGAAATAAGTTTTAATGCAAAAAACTCTTAAATTTTTTGGTTCTTTTGCAGTTTTCTAGTAAATTAAAATTAATGGTAAAGATGAACTAGAGTTTAGCACATATTTTCAATTTGAAAGAGTCTAAAAACACACCAAAATGCTCCTAATTTTTCAAAATTTTCCGGACCCCCCTATTTGTGGGGTATTCTATTCTCCCCACACCCCTCGGAAGTCGGCGTCCCGTTTTGGCTGTTCCAAAATCTGGTCACCTTACTCATATTGGCCCTCATCTTGGTCACCAGTACACCCCCGCCCACCTTGCCATTGAGCTCAGCCTCCCCTGGTGCAGAACTGAAGTCGTTCACTGAAAGACAGCTATGACACTGCCTCCAATTGTGACAACTTCCGTTACTGTACCCAGTATTGGTACCTAAACTATCAAAAGCCAGTTAGGATCCCACTGGGGGTGGTGGTGGGTAACTTAGAAGTAAATGTCTCATCAAAGTTTAATCAATATATCAATTCTCAATATATCGCTGTATTAAAGCTTAGCGGTTTTCAAGGATCGCTCATGTCACATGCATGTTTTGTCAGTCTTCTTGTTTTTTCTGATTATATTTTATATTTTTAACTTGGTCCAGGGCCTCGCATGTGAAATATGACTTCATACCATAATGAAACCTTACACCAGTTTAATATATTCTATTATGAGCATATCCAGCACTGAAAAGTTAACTTAAGTGACATAACCTAGCCTAACTTTATCTAACCTAACTTAATGTAGCCAACCTAACCCTATATGACCTAACACGACTAACCTTAAAAGGTTTAGGTTAGGATTAGCTTCAACCAATCCAAACCTGACCAGCCCTGACCTTTGATCCACGTTGCAGGTGTCAGAGCCCCAACCTCTGACCAACGCAGTGTACGAAGCCTGTCTCCGCTACACCATATTGGCCAGATTGGCTCCCGCGTGGAACCAAGTGGATAAATACCTCGTGCAAGGCCGTGACTTCCTCCTCTCTTCCGGCCCCCTGGACGCCGTCAAACTGGACATTGTCATCAACGGTGGGTTTATAAGAAAGCAAACATAGTTAGTAAACTTTTTTAGTGCTGAGGATCGTTTAGAGCGATGCGCATCTAGGTACCGCTAGTACTGAGGATTGCTCAGAGCGACGGTTGGTCCAACTGCATTAAACGCTCAGGGCGATGTTTACATTTTTATACATATAAAATATATCTTTTTGCTTTTACTGGCTAGAATTCGTGTCAAACGCTTTTCTACATACCAATCTTTCGTTCACCGGCGCCGACTCTATGGAGCCCAAGGGGCGCGAGCCCCCCCAATGTTAAGGGAAAGGGGGCCCAGCCCCCCCAATATTGAAAGAAGAGGGGTCGGGCTACCCTGAGAAAAGTTAGATTCTTATCGTGAAAAACTGTAAAAGAACTAGGAGTAAGTTTTTCGTAAATGATTTAAGAAAAAATCAGATGAATAGCATTTCTTAAAGAAATTACTCAAACAAGATTTAAAGCCAGTCAAGTGCTGATTGTATACATTCTACAACCGATCAAGGAATGACTAACTTCGTTACACCCACGCAGTCGAGCGCCGAAAGTAGTAAATGCAACGTTGCAATGGCTTAGTCCATCCATAATGCATGGATGGAATGTTGTCAAATATTTAAATCACTCCATGCCAGGAAGGCAATTAAAAATGTGAACTTATCAAGCAAAAATAATAATAAAAGCTACTCAGCATGGCATCTGATTTCCTGTTTAAAACTAGTTTGAGCAATTCCCTAACATAGAGTTCTATTAACAACTCGTCTCTACCAAACCTACTTCTTAATTGATTTATAGCTTTGCTGTAGTTAGCAGAGGAGGGAGGAAAACTATCCAACAACTCCCGAGCTGGTGAACATTTGAGAGTGGATTGCAAAAGATACTGGAATTTATCTTCCTCATCCAAACTCTCATCTTCGTGGACTTTTCGAAATTGAGCCCAAAATTTGATCCAGTTTTTAATATTACCATCAAATTTCTCTATTTCTAATTTAGGTAGTCGGTAAACTCTGTTATTAGAGTCAGGTGAGGAAGCCCTAATGCTATTTGCCACAGATCTATCATTATTTTTATGTTTAACAGTTAACAACTCATCTCTTTTATTACAAATAGATAACCACCTTTCTCTATAGCTTTCTGTGACATCATATTCTTTGGCCAACACTTCTTCATCCTCAACTGTAGAAAATAAAAGGTCACTCACCTTCTGATCAATTTTAAAAAGCCTTTCAGCTTTATCCTCAGCTCTAAGGTAGAATTCGTTCAGCTTACCAATGTCAAGTTCCTCTTGGCTAAACAAAGGTTCTATAGAATTTAATGTTTCAGATAACTTTCTCCTGAGTTGAGTCCTTTCCATTTTCAACCTATTCAAATCTTGATCTGCCATCTTAATTCTCTCTTTTCCGCTACAAGGGATGCCAAAATGTTTTGGCTAAATCTAAATTTGAATAAAGTTAAAATTGGACAAAATAAAAAGATATTTTATTTAATACAAATTCTACCTAGAACATCAAAACAAGATAAAATTCAAAAGGTAAACAAAAAACCAACTGATTATAAATCATTATTAAATAATTTATCTTTTTATTTTGTCCAATTTTAACTTTATTCCAATTTAGATTTAGCCAAAACAAATATTATGACTCTATCAAGGTTTGACCCCGGGACCCTTGCACTACTAATCACACGCCTTAACCCTCACGGCCAAATTGCCTCATGCAAGAGTCTATGTAGCTTAGGATGTAATTGATCAGGAGCGCTTTTTACCTTTGTACTTAGGAGTTACAAAGCTTTTAAGTTGCAGCACTCTAGTAATGTTATAATGGGCAGCATTTAGTAATTCAATAATTGCTGTTGTATCTAAAACATCTTTGATACTTTATTTAACACTTAAATACTAAAAAGGCCCAATTATGTCCTTTTTTGTTGGACGACCATAAAACACCGTTGGCCCAACGTTGGCAAATCGTTAACATTTTCACCAACCGGAAAACATGATGGATATTTTAAAATGCTGTATAGTTACTATTTAATACTTAAATATCCAACGATATCTTACTTTGTTGGGCCGACGACCATAATACACCGTTGGCCCAACGTTGGAAAATCGTTAACATTTTCACCAACAGACAGGAAAACAAGTTGGATTTTAAATTAACATAGTTGTTACATTTAACACTTAAATAAAACAAAGGCCCAACAATGTCGTACTTTAAAAAAAAAAAATTTTTTTGCTCCGGCACTAAAAAGGTTAAAACTAAAAGTAGCAGTAAGTTATATGTTATGTGGTGGTAAGCTAAAGCTGTATTTCTCTCCTTCTCACTGCCTTTTTGCTTCTACAGTAGAATCCCGGCTAACCGAAATAAAGGGGGGAGAGCCGTTTCGGATAACCAATTTTTCTGTTAAACCATCATACGCTAAAAATAGCCTAACATGGTGTGTAGGACAGTAGACAGTATAGACACGCCAACTCCGTAATTAGCCGCAACAGTCTTTAGCAAATGACCTTCTTCAACTTGTTTGATAGCAGCTAATTTATCCGCAAAAGAAATAACCACACGCTTTCGATTCAATGCCATCGCACACACACACACCTTTACGGTACACTAATGTACAGTACATAAAAACACTCTTGCTAATCAAAAATGGTACACTACTGCAACTCGTTAAGAGCTCTACTGTGACAGTGACTGAGGGCGCGGGGAATGGGGAAATTGCCAGGTCGGTGACCGGAAAGGGTGAGTGGGGACGGGGTGGGGGAGGTGAATCATCTCAAGGACACGTCAAACGTCCATCGCCGAGTGCATCACCGATATGTCATGTAGGCACTTTCTGGAGAAGGAGCTCGGCGTAGCGCCTCGCTGTTTACTTATTATGTACTTATAATTATTTACGGAACCGTTTCGGTTGACCCGGGTTTTGGTTAACCCGATTCCGGTTAACCGGGGTTCCGCTGTATGTGATTTTGTTTATGGTTTCTCGAGACCTTGAGATTATACTATACTATACTGTTGGTACCTTACTTACGTATTATAATGACTACAGCTGCATTTTGTTGGAAAAATTGTAAACACAACTGAACGAAAACATAACATTTTAATGATGATATTATAAACTTACTCTATATTTTTATTGTTGACTGGATTAATGTCCCTTCCCAAATTGGTCCATGTTCCCAAGAGTAAAATGGTGTGTAAAATGGATCACTGCCTTCAGTTGCCACTTGCCAGTTGCCACCTCAAGTATTCTGCCAAGTAGGTTAGGTTGGTTAGGATAATCAGCAAATAAGGTAGCGGAGCACGATGCGACATGCACACATACAGTCAGGCATTCTCCATTATCGTCTGGTGAGGGGAGGGATATAGCGATTATGCTGGTCTCTTGTTCTGTCTTTACTACAAATCATGTGATTGTGTAAAACCTTATGTTATATTTTGGGGTGTTTGTAAACAAGTTATTATTGTAGAGGAATGCTGTAATATATTGATACATTTTGATTAGGATTTTTGCGGACATTTGCCATCACTGATTAGTAAAAAACAAGTTTCACGACGTTTCGGGATCTGGAATCTGATCCCGTCTTCAGGTGGAAGAAAACCTAGAACATAACAAGATTAGTAACACATATCCAGGAAAACCTGGACAAAAACACAGCTAAAACAGAGAACTGTAAAAGCAGACACGAAAACAATACACAAAATAACACAGGAATCACAAGTATCAAGAATCACCAGACAAAAGAGAGCACGTCCACACCCAATCAGAGCTGAGCTGAGACTGGTGGGAGGAAAGCAAATGGCGGCGGCAACGGAAATGGCGGCGCCCACAGCCAACCAAATCACGGCGCGCTACCGGTGGCGAAAACCTGAAAAAAAGACATGTGATATGCAAATTCCGTGTGTCTGTTTGTGTTTTTTTTAGTTAATTTTAAACCTGATTCTGCCCCTTGGCCTTGCTAAGGGTTAACATGTTATGAGAATTTTGAACAGAATTGTTAGTAATTACCCTATTTGCTAACACTTTATTTTCCCTGTCTTTCAATTCTTTGTTTAATATTGGTAGCCATACGGGCCTTATTTCAAGTGAAGATTGACTGATTGGTTGGTCTGCTAGTTTTATGTATGAAGCTTCAATTAGTTTTCTTTTGAAAAAATGAGGTTCGCGGTGTACTATTTTTGCTTCGTCAAAATTCATCTGGTGATTTTCAGACCAGCAGTGTTGAGCAATTTTTGATCTATCCACTAAGCCCTTCCTCGTGTTATCTTTGTGTTCTTTGATTCTAACATTTAAAGGTCTTTTTGTCTCGCCATAATACGGCCTAGAGCAACTATTACAGTTTATTTTGTAAACACAGCTTTTTGATCCCTGAGTGCCATTTTTTGGTTTGGTTTTTACGAGACATTGCCTATGAGTGTTTTGTGTCCTAAACGCGGTTCTAACTTTGAACTTCCTAGCAACTCTTCTAATTTTTTCCGATAATCCCGGCACATAAGGGATTGACATAGGAACGAATTTTTCAGTGTTTTCTGACTCATTCTGTTTAGCCCTACGGGTTTTGCACTTTCTTATTACGGATTGAGGGTATCCATTCTTAGCCAAATCTTGCTCTACTTTTTTGATTTCCTGATTTAATCCATCTTGATTTGAGCAAATGCTCTTTGCTCTGTCAAATAGTGAGTAAGCTACCCCTTCTTTGACAGATTTTTGATGGTTTGATTGAAAATTTAAGTACTGCCCTGTGTGTGTCTTTTTTCTGAAAACAGTTGTCCTAAGCGTGTCCCTATCCTTTTCTACGCACACATCCAAAAATGCTAGTTTGTTTTGGACTTCCTCTTCCATTGTTAGGCGGATGGAAGGAGAAATACTGTTAAGATGCCCTAAAAAGTCTTTTAGTTCATCGTCTCCATGCGGAAATACCACGAAGGTGTCATCGACGTACCTCCACCAAATCTTCGGTTTGAGTTGAGCCAAAGACAAAGCCTTTTGCTCAAACTCCTCCATAAAGATATTAGCAAAGATAGGCGACAATGGCGACCCCATAGCCATCCCCTCAACTTGACGGCATAATTTACCCTCTAGTTCAAAATAGTTACATTGAGTGCATAATTCAAGCAGTTCCATAATGACGTTAACAGGAAGTTTAGTACGTTCAGTTAGACTTTCATCTTTTTCGAGCTGAGACTCGATTATTTTTAAGGTTTCAGGAACTGGGACATTCGTGAACAGACTTTCAACATCAAAACTAACCAGCTTATCCGTTTCAGCCAGCACTATGTCCTTTGACTTTTCAACGAAGTCTTTAGAATTTTTTATGTACGAGTCAGTTTTTCCTACCAATGGTTTTAGGATGTCCAGGAGGACTTTAGACAGTTCCCTACACGGTGAGTCGCGAGAGCTAATTATAGGCCTAAGAGGTACATCAGTTTTATGAATTTTAGGTAACCCATACATGTGTGGGATTTTCGAGTGATGCGGTAGTTCTTTGTTTATCAGAAAAAAACTGTTTATGCTTCCTAAGAGTGCTTGCAACTTTACGCTCGAAACTTTCTGTAGGATCTTTATTTAGTTCACTATATTTACCAGCTTGGAGAGTTTCCAATATTTTCTCTTTATATGTTACTGTGTCCAAGACAACAGTAGCGTTTCCTTTATCCGCGGGCAATATTTTGATAGTATCATCTTTTCCAAGGATAGATACTGCCTTGAATTTCTCTTTCTTTAGGTTGGGCTTTGGGACAGGAATTTTATTCAGTAAGATGCTGGCCTCGCACAGAAACTGATCCCCCTGAGTCTCAGGGAGCTGAGACACAGCGGACTCAATCCCCGTAACAAAGTCAAGCGCCCTCACTGATTTAGGCACAACAGAAAAGTTCAGCCCTTTAGACAAAACGGAAATTTCATTTGAATTTAAATTTCGTGAAGAAAGATTCACAACCTGATTATTTGCATCATTAATCTGTTCATCATTTTTAGAGTTATTACTAATTTCGACAGGTCTTAATTTTTCTAGCTTTGATTTTTGTCTGGATTTAATATCAACCGATTCTTTGTCAAACCTATTTTGGATGCTTTGAAAAATGTTCTGAAACTCAGAACCAATTAAAGTTGCCAATTCAGATTTCTTATTTTCAATACTGATTTTGAGGGTTCTCTTTTCCGTACGATGAAAGTTTATTCTTTCAATTAGGAGAGATTTTGAAGCTGCAGACATTATTTTGCTGGCTTTAAAACTACTAAAAGGAGGTTTAATTCTGAAACTCTGCGGTATTAGATTTTCGAGTTTGCACTTAGTGAGAAAAGTTAAAATGGTTGGTGTGCCTAGCCAACTTTAGGTGCATTTGTTCAAGTTCACTTAATTGATTGTTAATTAACTTATTGTTTTCGTGTCTGCTTTTACAGTTCTCTGTTTTAGCTGTGTTTTTGTCCAGGTTTTCCTGGATATGTGTTACTAATCTTGTTATGTTCTAGGTTTTCTTCCACCTGAAGACGGGATCAGATCCCAGATCCCGAAACGTCGTGAAACTTGTTTTTTACTAATCAGTGATGGCAAATGTCCGCAAAAATCCTAATCAAAATATAAAATCACCATCACCAACAATGAATTTCAAACAAAGAATATTGATACAATAAATATCTTATTAATTATCATTGTACTAATATTGGTAATAAACGATGGTGTCAGAAAAGAACTAACCATGCCGAACAACAGGAGGATCAGAAAGTCACAAAGGTACTAGGCTGATGTAGAAGCTGAAGTAGATGAAAATACAGGTAACCAGCAGAGTTATACAGTCACCGACAAATCTGACAATGCTTCTCATGGCAGGTACATTTACGTACCACCACCTTTTGAACATTTTTTTGAAAACCGGGAGTCTGATTGGACATCCTGGATAAAGAAATTCGAACGGTATAGGGTTACTTCACTTTTAAACCATGAACCTCAGGCTACTCAGATTAGTTCTTTATTACTTGCCATGGGTGATGATGCTGAGTATATTTTTGATTCATTTGGGCTGGCTAAAGCCTCTTACGATGAAGTTGTACGCAATTTCAATAATTACTTTAACAAAGCCGTTAACATTGTTTATGAAAGAGCACGGTTTAGTAAGAGAAATCAACTTGAAGGTGAATCTTTCGAATTATACTTGACAGCTCTTCACAAATTGGTAAAAAATTGTAATTTTGGGACACTTAAAGACGAGAAGCTACGTGACCGCATCATAGTTGGGATATGTGACAGCAAACTCTCTGAATCATTGCAGATGAATAGAAACCTGACGCTGAATGAAGCAGTGGAAAAAGCTAAATTATGGGAATCAGTTAAAACACAGCAAGAAACGATTAGGGGTGTAACATCAAATAACATTGACGTTCTTTCAGCCCGATATGGTAAGTCCTCGAAGTCATCGTCCTCAGGTTCAGGTTCTAAATTAAAGGAAGTAAGAAATTTCAAATGTTTTCGTTGCGGGGACAATAACTATCACTCCAGAGAAAACTGCCCAGGAAACAAAGTACGGTGTAGGTATTGTAATATAGTGGAACATTTTGAACGATGTTGCAAAAAAAAGGAGAAAGAAGTTAAAGAAGTTGAGGCATCTGAGGAAAGATGTTCTGGTAGTGACACAAGTGCTTTGCTAGTTACTGTTGAGTTCTCAGTGCATAGCTTATGGAGTGGGGGTGCATAGCCACTCCACCATATGAGGTATGTTTACACGTAAATGAAACTCCAGTAGTTTTTAAAATTGATACAGGAGCGGATGTTTCGTGTATACAGGAAGCCTTGTGGAAAAAGAGTTTTGTCATTATAGCCTTTTAATGGATGTATCAAGTCCGCTGGCCAACATACTCTTAGCTGCCTTGGGAAATTAGTATCTCCTTTAAAACTGCGCGATAGGAAGTGCGAAGAAGAACTCTGTCATTCGTGGCCTTAAGCAACCCTTACTGGGTCGTACTGCCATTAAAGCGTTATCTCTGATTAAATACACTGAGCTTGGGTACGAACAACCTTTGAAGGTTGCGTCCTTAGCCTTTTCTGATCTATTTGCGACTTATCCGGGAATATTAAAGGGGGAGCCCTATGTCATAAAAATGAGAGCCGAAGCACAACCCTACACTGTGGCAACGCCCAGACGCATTCCATTTCCCCTTGTCGATAAAGTAAAAACAGAATTAGTTAAAATGGAAGAGTTGCGAATCATTGAAAAGGTAACTGAGGGGACTGAATGGTGTTCACCAATCGTAGTCGCTCCTAAGAAAGACGGATCGGTAAGAATTTGTGTTGATTTTACTAAGCTCAACATGCATGTTGTAAGAGAACGATTAATCTTGCCCTCAACGGATGAATGTGTAGCTAAAATAAGGGGGGGCGTCGTTTTTTGTAAACTGGATGCACGGATGGGATTCTGGCAAATACCTCTAGCTAAAGAATCTCGTAACCTGACGACATTTCTCACGCCGTTTGGGAGATATCGTTTCACGCGCTTGCCATTCGGAATATGCTCTGCACCAGAACATTTCCAGCGACGCTTATGTGAAATTCTCAATGGAGTAGAGGGCTGCGTAAACATGATGGATGATATACTTGTTTATGGACGTACGCTAGAAGAACATGACAAATGTTTAAATGACGTGCTAACCAGACTTCGAGAGAACAACATCACATTGAATAAAGAGAAGTGTGAGTTTGAAAAAAATTCTGTTATCTTTCTAGGACACCAAATTAGCAGCGAGGGTATACGGCCTGATGAAAGTAAGGTAAGAGCGGTGCTGAATATGCCTCGTCCAATCAACGTCCATGAGTTGGAAGATTTTTCGGTATGTATAATTATTTAACTAAGTTTTGTAAGATATTTCAAGTAAATCACAGCCTTTACGTGAACTCCTTAAAGATGATGTAAATTTTTACTTGGGTGCACAACAACAGAAAGCCTTCGACAGTATGAAGGAAGTACTTGTATCACCACCTGTTCTCTCAATGTATGATCCCAATGCTGAAACTAGAGTGCTTGCTGATGCTAGCTCTTTCGCGATGGGGGGATGTTTGGAGCAGAAGCATGGCGGGACATTTCGTCCTGTGATGTATATTTCCAGAGCTTTGACGCCAACTGAACAAGCGTACGCTCAGATAGAAAAAGAAGCCCTAGCTACTTACTTGGGCTTGTGAGAGACTCTATTTGTACATCTTGGGTAAAAGGTTCGAAATTTTCACAGATCACAAGCCACTGGTCTCTTTATTGGGAAGTAAACTCTTAGAGACTCTCTCACCAAGAATATTGCGATTTCGCCTTCGGTTACTAGCTTTTGATTAAGATTTGAAACATGTGTCAGGCAAGAAGTTTTTCATACCAGACACTCTCCAGAGTGGAAGGTTTAAATGTTAACGATGTAGAATTATCTGCTTGTGAAGTTTTGGAAGAAGAAGTAACAAGTGTTAAGGAAGATTTAATCGTAACAGATATTCTTCATAGAGAAATTGAAAAAACATCAGAGTCTGATTCGACTATAAAAATTATCAAACATGCCATTGAAAATGGCTGGGTGTCTGATGGTAAAATAGATCCGAAATTAACTCCCTTCTACAAGTTCCGTGACTCTTTATCTTGGATCAATGGCTTACTCATGATGGCGAACAGAATAGTTATTCCTCAAGATTTAAGACCAATGATTTTAAACAAACTTCACTCTGGCCACCTAGGAGTTACAAAATGTCGACGTCTTGCACAAGACACCGTGTGGTGGCCTGGGATATCCAATGATATCAAACAAAAGGTTTCTTAATCACTTAATCACTTTAATAAGACAGGTACCTCATGGAGGACGTTACCCTGAATATGAGTGAAGGATGAGTGTGATGATCGTGATGATGGTGGCGTGATCTTGTAGCCTTGTTACTGACTAAGGTTGGCATGTTCCTTAGGCAGGATTGTTAATTAATAGCCCAACAACCAATGGCAGCTGGCTCCAGAAACAACCCTTCAAAAAGCTACTAACTTTTCTCGGGATCGATCTGGCTACCTACAAGTTTGTAGGCGGTTATGGATTGCTATACATGCTTGCTCCACAGGACTCAAAAAAAAACCCTTGATTAATACTCCATTCCCTGAACTCCCATGGTCCCTAGTTGGATGTGACTTTGCCAAAGTCAAGGGTCAATTGTTTTTTGTGATACAGGATTACTACTCAAGGTATCTGGATGTGATACCAACAAAGTCGACTGCTGCAATACACACTATCGCAATTCTGAAGAGGATCTTTTCGCAATTTGGTATTTCACACACACTTCGGTGTGATAACGGTCCCCCTTTTGATAGTGAAGATTTTAAGAATTTTGGAAAGGACTAGGGATTTACTATTATCACTAGTAGTCCTCATTATCCACAGTCCAATGGCCTGGCCGAGTCAGCAGTAGCAACTGCTAAGAAGATTATTCTCAAGTGCAAAGGCATACATGAGGGCCTCTTGGCTTTCCGCTCGACACCTTTAGAGAATGGTTGTTCTCCTTCGGAGGTACTTATGAGCAGGAAATTAAGAGGGACTGTGCCCATTGCATTGCTCCTGTTAACCTTGTCCTGAAAACACCCGATCTCGAAACACTGAGAGCCAAAGAAGAACAGATAAGAAGTAAAAGGAAAATCCGGTTCGATAAGAGGCATGCAACGAGGGAAAGAGAACACCTACAAAATGGACAAATGGTTTATGTCAGGGACAAGCAAGTACAAGGAAAAATCGTCAAAAAGCTCGATCAACCCAGGTCATTCATAGTGGAAACGGAGAATGGGGGGAGATTAAGAAGAAACTGAGTTCATTTATCAAATATTAAAGATGAAGCTCAAACTAATGCTTGAGTTCTTAAAACCGCCACATCACTTGACCTAACCCAGACGTTTGACTTGAGTAGGGAGGATGTGCTGGTCTCTTGTTCTGTCAGTCTGTCTTTACTACAAATCATATGATTGTGTAAAACCTTATGTAATATTTTGGGGTGTTTGTAAACAAGTTATTACTGTAGAGGAATGCTGTAATATATTGATACAATAAATATCTTATTAATTATCATTGTACTAATATCGGTAATAAACGAGCGATGAGCCTTGGTAGCAGAGGGATGTCACATGGTTGCAAGTACACAACTGACTATCTACAAAACGACTGTTAAAAGGTGACTCTACAATCTGACATCCCTTATCTCACAGTATTTTATAAGTTCAGGTGTGTTCGGTATAGTACATATACCATACTATTTTATGACAATGAATATTCTCTGAGGATCTTGCTTCACCTGAATCTGCTTAAACCGAATTAGCTGATTAAATCGGCAGATGCAATACAAGGCTGCCCAAAATAATATAAAATCAAAATTAATCATAGAAAATAAATCATTTCAAGAAGTAATTTTTCATGATAGTTTATAAATTCAGGGGGATTTAGAATTCAAACCTAAAGTCTGGCAGAGGTGCTCAGAAGAGGGAGGATATGGCCCTCAGGGTGCCATCAAGTAAAATTTTGGAGGGATTTTTTGAACTATAAAAAAGTATGGATTTTGAGATGATGGTAACTGAACATATATTTGAGTATGTTCAGAGAAGGATGACCATTATTAATAATACCATCAAATGTATTGCTATTTGAAATATAATTAACTGTGCAATCGCTCACAGTATTACACTGTAAACACGCGAAAATCTAACTCACTTTATGTGAAAAACAGCGGAAATGACTTTGCGAACGCCGTGAAGAGCTACAATTACGCATAATATCAGCTGCGATGGCTGGCTGCAAAATGGTTCAGCCATTGATTGTATTAATAAAAATAATCAGAACTGAATGAAGGCGCTGAAATTCTTTTTTATGAAGAAATTGAGAAATAGTTGTTAAAAAATATAAAGAAATTAACTTTTTTTATGTATCTATAAAATGTTATAGAACTGATTTTCGTGATTTTGTAACTGTTAACTGAAATTTTAAAGATACAATTAAATATCTTATTAAGGTTCAGAAATTTCTAGACGTATTGACTAATATTTAATGTTATGCATTCAAAACTACTTAGCGTTTTATTGATTAAAATTTATGATTTATTTATATTCATTTTCATTAAAGTAAGAGCCGCAAAACTGTATATTAAAAAATTAGATAACACCGTTGCAGTAAACCTGCATACTCATCAGTTTCAGTTTATTGCTGATAACGAAGGGGATGGGGGGTTACCCAAATTTGGGTGGGAGGTGTTTGCAGAATTTGGAGGGGAGGGCGCCATGGGTCTTGGGGGGGGATGGGTACCCCCCTGAAGACTGGTATGTTAAAGAAACTTGAAGATATAAGCAATTTTTCATTAATGAACCTTCAAACACGCCATATAATTGATTTTCCAGACAAATGTGTTATTTGAAAAAGTCCGCCTTATTAATTAAGTTAATCAGGCTTTTAATTTTAATTTACAGCCACGAATATTAACACTTCCACTGTTCAAATATTTAACTTATTGGCCCTGCAAATCTTAAATAATTCCCTTAACCTCTTTTCCTTACATCATATCAGAGATTTTCTACGAGCCTGTTTTCATTCCTGGCATTGAGAGATAATTTTGTTTAACCAATTTGGCACACAATCTTCATATTAATAGACAAGCATTTGTTCCATAAGGTTTTTGTACTCCTTTTTTCTCAGCCTGTGTGCAACGTAGCAAAAATCTAAGCACACCGATAGAATTGTATTTTCCTGTAGATGTGCAGAATATCCCATTGAAATTTATATTAGTCTTTAAGAAATGTAGAAAATTGAATTTAAAATTTCAAAAAAATTAACATTAGCCTTATGAGTTGCCGTTTTGGTGATGTTATAACAACCAAATGTAAACAAAGTTAGCATCATATGCAGCTGTTATCACATGCTATTATTCGTAAAGATTTGATGTAGAAACATTAAGCCACAGTTTATTGGGGCATGGAATGAAAATATAGAATTTGATTGAAATCAGGACTACTTAGAGAAGATTAGGGACATCGTACTCAAATATGTTCCATTTTACATAAACTAGAAATCGCCAGTGGTCGAAAATTCGACCAATTTTCAAAGTGACAAATAGGGATAGCTAATTTTATAAATAATCCCCGCATAAACCAATGTGTTTCTTAATACATTTCATATAGTACATATTTTCCATGTAAACACATAATATAACCAAACTGGGGGCCCAAAAACAAAAAAGAAAGACTCAGTCCTTGACTAATTATTAGTGAATTTCCCCTATAGGGAAGAAGCTATTACCCTAGGTCTCATGGTAAGACCTAAGCCCGGGACCATCATAACTTTTCGTTTTGGGGCCCCCAGATACCAAAAACACCATTCGTTCAATTTGCATATATATATATATATATATATATATGTGTCTGTAAGCACGGTAGCGCTCGCAAAAATGGTCCGATCGGAATGAAATTTGGCATAGGCGTGTAAAGTAGTAATTATTCGGATGAGTTCGAAAACCAGCCCGATCGGACCACTGGAAGGGGGGGTAAAGGGGGATAAATCCCCCAAAAATGGGTTTTTTGGGGCTTTCACGTATAAAAATAAAAATAATCCAATTTTAGTTAGCACCATTGAATTCAGCTCAAAAAAACAAAAAATTTTGTATCTTTAATCATTGCTCTATGTCCATTGGTTACCGAGATATTCTAAGCGGTAAACGCAGTACGTTGTCCCAATGTTAACCTTAAGGGAAATAAGTAAAATTCTATACCTCGCTTATTTCTCAATATATCTTAATAAAACTTGGTTTGTGGCTTCATCTAGATAAGATCGAATGCATTTTAGTCTAAAACCCCCGCAATTTCCATTTTTATGGCAGCAAACCTGCATACTCATTCCCCATGTTATCCTTATGGGAAATAAAAGATTCTATATCTTCCTTATTTTTTGACATATCTTGATAAAAGTTGATATATGGTTTCTTTTAGTTCAGATCTACGAAATATTGAATTAAAACCACCCAGTTTTAACAGACCTGTTGCAGCAAACCTGCATACCATTCTCCATATTATTCTTATGGAGCTTACAAAAACATATTAAATTTCAATACCTTGAATTGAAATATGTTCTTTTGCATTTGAAATTCGCTGAGTATGCAGGTCTGCTGCAACGGGGGTATTTTACTTCAGTTCTGGCTTATGGCATGGTTTTTAGTAATCAGTATTTTATTAAGATAATGACTATTTTATTAAGATTTCATGTTTATTTTCTTATGAATAATTATAGAATCAGAGGAAAGTAAAACTTCAATTATAAAATCAGTTTATCCTGTACACCCCTTACCACAGTTCTCTCCCTCTCTCCATTAATTCCTAACTCTCTACTTCCGACCTTCTTTCCACTTTTCCCTCCTTTTCTCCTTAATTCTCTTCTCACCGTCTCTCCTCCCTTCTTTCCTACCATTTGGAACTTTTTCCCTCCTTCCCTCTCTTCCTATTATTATCACTAAAATGTAATATATATTTTTTCCCATTATCCACCAATAAAAACAAAATTTGAATATAATGTGTCCATTTATATTCCAGTTGCCTGGCCCGGTGACAGGATTTTCGGGCCCCTGTGCAATTGAGAAACCCGGCTTTTTTTACTCATCTCGATTCTGGGCCCCATTTTTACTAAGCTCGCGTGGATCCGGGCCCCATGTGAGTCCAGGCCCCTGTGCATTTGCCCCCCCCCCCCCTGTTGCCGGCCCTGCCGGTTGCATGTCAGTTAGTACATTGGATGGTAGAAACTTAACTTAATGTACTTTTTTCTTCCCTTTTTATCATAAAATTTGTATCTCTTAATCTTATTTAAGCAAGTAAACTTTATTTTTCCATATATATGTAAAATGGAACACATTTGAGTATGATATCCCTAATCTTCTCTAAGTAGTCCTGATTTCAATCAAATTCTATATTTTCACTCCATGCCCCAATTAACTGTGGCTTAATGTTTCTACATCAAATCTTTACTCTCTACGAAAAATAGCATGTGATAACAGCTACATATGATGCTAACTTTGTTTACATTTGGTTGTTATAATAATATCACCAAACAGCAACTTATAAGGCTAATGTTAATTTTTTTGAAATTTTATATTGAATTTTCTACATTTCTAAAAAGACTAATGTAAATTTAGTCTGTAAATTTTTCCTGTAGATGTGCAGAATGGGATTCTGCACATCTACAGGAAAATACAATTCTATCGGTGTGCTTAGATTTTTGCTACGTTGCACACAGGCTGAGAAAAAAGGAGTACAAAAACCTTATGGAAAAATGCTTGTCTATTAATATAAAGATATGGAAAAAATAAAGTTTACTTGCTTAAATAAGATTAAGAGATAAAATTTGCTGATAAAAAGAGGAAAAAGTACATTAAGTTTCTACCATCCAATGCACTAACTTATATGCAACCGGCAGAGCCGGCGACGAGGGGGGGGGGAATGCACAGGGACCTGGACTCACAGGCAGGGCTGTACCCAGCTGTGGCGGGCCCCGGTAAACATATTAAGCCGGCCGGGCCCCTCATGTTCTGGTACTGCACCCGTTCCACTCAAAACCGTAGCTGATTTCCGGCTCGGCAAAAGTGGTGACCTTTTTTTTTTTACTCACACGTCCCGGTTTTTGTCCCTTCGCCTTGCCGTTGCGGGCCCTTTTTACCCATTCCTGGGCCTTGTCGGGGGCTTTCCACTATTTCAGAGACCAATTACGGCCCCCCGGGCCCCCCTTCGACCCGCCCCGGGCCCCCCCTTGACCCCGGGCCCCGGTAAAATTGTACCGGCTATCCCGGTCTGAGTACGGCCCTGCTCACAGGGGGCCCGGCTCTACTCGAGATTAGTAAAAATGGGGCCCAGAATCGAGATGAGTAAAAAAAGGCGGGTTTCTCAATTGCATAGGGGCCCTAAAATTCTTGTCACTGGGCTTGGCAAGCGGAGTAAAAATGGACACATTATATTAAAATTTTGTTTTTATTGGTGGATAATTGGTAAAATATATATTACATTTTTTGTGATAATAATAGGAAAAGAGGGAAGGAGGGAAAAAGTTCCAAATGGTAGGAAAGAAGGGAGGAGAGATGGTAAGAAGAGAATGAAGGAGAAAAGGAGGGAAAAGTGGAAAGAAGGTCGGAAGAAAGGGAAGTAGAGAGTGAGGAATTAAATGGAGGGAGGGAGAGGACTGTGGTAAGATGTGTACAGGATAAACTGATTTGATGACTGAAGTTTTTTTACTTTCCTCTGATTCAATAATTAATCTTAAAAAATAAACATTAAATCTTAATAAAATAGTCATTATCTTAATAAAATACTTAAAATACTAATTACTAAAAACCCTTGCATAAGCCAGAAGTGAAGTAAAATAATTAGTCAAAGATTGAGTCCTTCTCTCTTTCTTTTGGCCCCCAGTTTGGTTATATTATGTGTTTACATGGAAAATATGTACTATATGAAATGTATTTAGAAACGCATTGGTGTATGCGGGGATTATTGGTGTATGTGGCGATCTCTAGTAATTATTAAACTTTACTACAGAGTTTACTTCAAAAATATTTATTTTAGATCTATTTTATATATAAAATAAAAAAATGACTTTTTTGATTATAGTTTTTATTTAGTTAACACATGAAATACACAATTTCAACACACACACACACATACACAGTCACTGGACAAACAAATAAATTTAATCTTTGTCATCTCCCTTACCCAATTTAGTGACAAACTCCACTAAAGCTCTGACTGGACGTCCAGTCGCGTAACCATGTCTCAGATATGAACTCGGGAACAATTTATTATGGATTGTAGTTCCAGTCACATCGATATGCATGAAATCCACAGGTGCTGGTGGAACAAATTCCTTCAAGAAAGAAGCGCTGAAAAGCGTGCTCCCGCCTTTCATTTTGTTCTGATTCGCGTAATCAGCCGCCTTTGCATGAGCCAGGTTGATGTCATCGTAAAACGGAAAAGACCAGACTCTGTCACCGGTTTCCTCGCCGCTTTTGTGCAGCAGTTTGTAATGTTTCTTATTGGTAGCGAATGTTCCGGAAGCTCCAGTTCCCATCGCGGTCATCATACTCTTTGAGAGTGTTGCGATGTTGATGATGTTTTCCGGTTGTAGGCAAGCGGCATAGCTCAGCACATCGGACAGCACTACCCTGCCGTCGTGAACTGGGTGGTGAATACGGATTGTGCGGTCATTCAAGGTTCTGACAACTGCTCCGGTTTTCACAGCGTTTTCACTCGGCATGTTCTCATACATTGGGAGCAAAGCTGTTATGTTCACCTGAAATTAAATGTTATTTTATTTCCAGAAGCAATATCCAGAGTGTAACTGCAATCCACATTCACAACCTTGATTTACTCTGTAAAATAATATTTACCACTAGAAACAATTTCTCAAGGCTGTCAATTAAAAAGGGAAAAATATTGTGTGTTGTGTAAACTTCTGTTCACGGTAGACATAAAAATACAAACAAATACCCCCGTCGCAGCAGACCTGCGTACTCAGCGAATTTCCATAGGATTTACTTTGTATATGTGAGCATTCAACCTATTTGAAGTAAAGTATTGTTTGAATGATACGTTAAGTAAATAATATATGAAAACCGTATGTTTAATCATTTATGAGCTTTGAACATGAAGAAAATTAACAAAGAGACCACAATTGTTTTCATAAGTAATACATACACTTTTGTATTTTGTCCTATGTTTAATCATTTATGAGCTTTGAACATGAAGAAAATTAACAAAGAGACCACAATTGTTTTCATAAGTAATACATACACTTTTGTATTTTATAATATAATTCTCCGTCTTTTAATTTTTAATAACTCTAATCTTGTTATAGCACCTATATAAATGTCTACAAACATGTAATCAATTAATTCGAAACACTCAAAACAAACAAATAACTTTAACTCATGAAAAACTTAAATTCAATCATATGGTCAGTTTACATCCCTATTGAACCAGACCTAAATCTCCAGCCAATTTCAATAAAACATATCAATCCTCATCATTATAAACATACCATATATTATGCTAAATTTTCAGGCAGTTTAAACCAAGACATCCCCTTCCAAATGCTCATACTTTCTTTATTAAATTTAAAAATAATTTGTATTTTTTGATATAGTATACATTTTCTGCAAAATCTTGATCAGTGAATGCTAACTATTCAAAATGAACACAAATAAAGTATTCATAACCTGAAATTTTAATCATATGTTCAGAATTGTATTTTTTTTATCTTAAATCAGGGTGACTATACTTTTTGGAGGGAAAGATTTTTAAAATAATATTGGACAACGTACTGTGGTTACCACATCCAATATTATCCAATATCTAAGCAACGGATTGACGTAGAATAATAATTCAAAATGCTAAATTGTTTGTTTTTTTAAGCTGAATTCAATTTTGACAGTGAAATTTAAAAATAATTAGTAAAAAGATGCTAAATTTTGAAAATAAATTTTATTTCGTCAAAAAAACCTTCTCAGAGTAAACCAATCTTGCTGGTTTTCGAACTCGAAGTTATGAATGGCGCTTTACACATTTGTTCCAAATTTCATCAAGATCGGACCTTTTTTACAAAAGTTATCGCGCCTACGGACTGATATATATCCCTATATATATATATGAAAATGAATGAACAGTGTTTTTGGGGTCTAGGGACCTCAAAATGAAAAGTTAAGGTGGTCCCGCGCTTAAGTCTCACCGTGCCGCCTACGGTAATAGCCCTATATATAGGGGGAAATTCGCTAATAGGGGGAAATTCGCTAAAAGGACTCGGTAGAACAGTGATAAACAAATAATCAGTCACTACTTTTATATTTTAAGTTGAAGTTCAGTTAAATCTATATATTAACAAGCATGATTGTTGTAATTCTTTTCTCATTCTGTGTTATGTAGGACAAAAGCTCGTTGCTAAGTAAGTATTTTCCTGTACATGTGCACAATGTCATTATAATTTATTATGTTTTTTTTAAGAATTTTAGAAAAATTAATTTTAAATGATAAAAAATTAACATGGGTTTGTTTTATGAGTTGCCATGTTAGTTACGGAATAACAACACAATATGTAAACAAGTGCAGTCACATAGTTTGTTTTATGGAAGCAAAGAGTAGAACCCAAACCCAAATATTCTGGTTGAATTTCTACCATTAGGCGATCTATAGATTATAAAAGGGAGGTTGGAATTAAAAGTTAAGTAGTAGTTAGTCAGTGGAAAGTGAGTCGCTGGCACAGTCGTTAGCGCACTGGACCTCGGAAACATGGCAGCGATGTTGTAGGTTCGAGCTTTGACTATAAATAATAAATAGACCTCCCATTCTTATGGCCCAGCTGTTGCTAATTTTGGGTCACCCAGAATTTTAAGTTGACATAGTTTCATTAATTACCAACAGAGGGTGCTTCTAACAACCCCTTGTTTTAGCTATTTACTTAAACAATTTGTATTCTATACTGTATAAATCAATACTTAATTGACTATTGTTTGTTTTATGTGTTACTGAATGATATATTACCTACTCCTGATATCTAAATTAATAGGTGACATAAGTACTTTCTGTAGAGGATTCACTATAACTAGGAGCTCTTTCAATCCTAGGTCACTCAAAAGCTGGTACACATTTGATAATGCGATGGAAGGTATGCTTCAGATCCAAAGTCAATGGTTCGAGTCCCGATGTCGCATATAGTAAGTACTGTTCACCCTTGTGCTGTACCGACTCACTCCTTGGTTTGCTTGATAATTTATTCGCACAGGCCCATGGGGGAGGCCAAAAGCAAGGTAAAAAGAGGCCACCACCCTCTTTTAAAAAATAAAGAAGAAAGAAAGAAAGTTACCCTGGTCTTCAGCTTGCACAGAGCTTTGAACACGCCCACGATGATGGCAGCCCCAGCCATGTCCGCGTGTTGGTACATCATGGTCCCAGGGTGGGACAGGCAGGTGCCACCAGAGTCGAAGGTGCAGCCTTTCCCCACCATCACGATAGGGGCCGCACTCCCTCCTGTCAATGAATAATTATTTTTATGAATGTGATTTCTTCATCGGTATTAGATGGATAGCACATAACTTAGATGTTACAAAAATTTTACTAATGGTAATTTTACTATTACCATTTTATTATTGGTATGGATGCAAGTACAATTAAAGTACACTACAGCAACAAAACAAGGGAGGGGGTGACCCCTGATGAAAATGCGCAGAAAAAGGGGACCGCCAAGAAATTTGTCTGCTTAAGGGTTCCTTCCCAGAATTCTCAATAAAAAAATACATCCATTTTTTGTTCTCAATGTAAATTAATTATTTATAAGGTAAAAATTCAGGTGAAAACCATAAATAATGTACAGCAACTAAATCAAAAAAGCAATATTGTA
Source organism: Flexamia atlantica (assembly GCA_035578135.1). Taxonomy (NCBI): domain Eukaryota; kingdom Metazoa; phylum Arthropoda; class Insecta; order Hemiptera; family Cicadellidae; genus Flexamia; species Flexamia atlantica. The sequence continues at coordinate 41,885,675 of JAQJVK010000004.1, forward strand.
TAGCATTACCTCCAGAGTATTTCATCTCCACCAGAACAGGGGGTTCGCACGATCCAGCGGCCATGGCTAGAAATGCTTCCATGCCTGTTCAGTGAAAAATTTTATGTATTAGGTGTTTAGGGTTTTTTTTAAACAAATTGTAAAGTTCAATGAGTTCTATCTTTTAATCATACAACTTTTTTGCACTCCGACTCTGAATTAATTCATTTTTCTAATTCCTTGAGGAATTTTGTTGAGCTTTAAAGAATATTGAATGCCTGTTTAACTGTTCTATTTCCTACTGAACTATTCGTAATAGTATAAGTGTCAATTAAAAGGGATTGTTCTCAAACGTAATAGAATTGTTGCTTCCCTCAGTGCCTCAGGCTTTGCCCCATTGGACATGAAAGTCCCCATACTTTTCTATTTATTATCACCTTTTTCAACTTAAAAAACCTCAACTGCCCATCATTATGCCTAATAATAAGTCTGTTCGCCTGGCTAATAAGCCTGTGTGGTGATCTAAAGACAGCGTGGTACTGTAGCGGCAATAGTTACGTAGGCCAGCCAGAGGTGACCTATGACAAATTTTAGCTAGAGATGGAATAGGAGTCACCTGTGGCTGGGATCAAACTAGCAACATTTGACACACATGGCCAGTGCTTTAACTCTGAGCTACCACAATGCACTCATGCACAATTGCTCAAGATGTAAATATCCTAACTCTTCATTAATTTATTATAAAAAAATTAGTAATTTATTACCTTTTACCCTGTCAAGAGTCTTTCCTACATTGAGCTAAAATAACACAATACCCTTTTATTGTTGTCTGTTTCAATCAAACAAATTAATTGATTTTTCAATCAATTAATTCTTGTACTAGTTACAAAGTATGGTAGTTGATTGGAGCAACAGCCCCAGAAATACTCCCTGATACAAAACCAATGCACAATACCTTTAGACTTGATCCACTTGTGATCATGAACCTCCACGGTGACTCCACAGGGGCACAGTTCCTCCGCACAGTGACCTCCGAACATGGAGGGAGTCATCACGTTGGCAGGCAGAGCTGTCAGATACCTGGCCAGGTTCTGAGCTTTCGCCTTCTCAAAGCCGATGTCCCACATCTCCTTGTGTTTGCCCTCGTCCCCCTTCTCGTACAGGAAGACTTTGGACTCGGTCAGCTGATCTTCGTAGTTCTTGAACTGCTGTTCGAGCCACACTCCCAGAGTGGCGCCCTCCGCGGCGGCCTCACCGTCTAGGAAATGTTCCACGTAAATTTCATCGATACCTCTCTCTTGCAGCTTCCTCGCCCCGGCTCCTGCCGCATTTCTGATAAACTCTCTTTTCTCAAAAGATTTTTCTTTTTCCTCTTCGTCTGCCGGCTCAGGTCCTAATCCCACCACTGCGATCGCTTTGTGATCGTCCGTTATGTTGTCGAACACTCGGACTTCTCCCTCTGCGAGGCCCAACTGCGAGGTGAGAGGTGATTTGAAATCAAAGCTGATTTCACTCGCGAACCTCTGAGCTACTGGAGTTAAAGTCACATCGGTTTTCTCACATCCCGTGTACGCCCCCAGCAACAAACCCTTGTGAACGGGTTTCTCAGAGGATGTGCTCTGCGAATTTTTACTGGTCACAGAAAAATTTCTAAATAATTTATATAAAGGTTTTAATTTTATTTTTTTGATTATCATTTTGATTTTTCATAGAATTTTTAAATACAAGAAATGGTAACTTTGAAATAACTTGTTTGAACTGTGTCCATAGTAACAAAGTTGCTATGGCAATGGACATCAAATTTTTTTTATAATTAATCTGTTTTAAAACTATTTTTAACATAATACATAGTAACTTCTAATTTACCCAATTATATATTGAATTACTTTGATTAAAAATAATCAGGACGAATGAAGAAATAAAGTACACCTTACTTTGATGTTTAAATATTTAGAATGCCGAGATAATGGTAATATGAATTCTTGAGTTTAATCAAGAATTTATATTACCGTTACCTCGGCATATATACTGCCATTACAGACAGTGAAATATGCTACTTCAGAACTGATGTTTAAATATTTTCACTCCTGTTTAGATTATCAACTGCTTTGGAGAAACAACTATAGACCATACCAGCAAGGGATCCTAAACCTTGCAATACAGTACAAATTTATCAACATCATTTGTTAATAATGCTTTTTGTTAATAAAATTACCTGAGTCTAGTTCTAATATCGCGAAGAGTTTAAATGTTTTCAAGAGATTTTACTAATAAAAATGATATACTCTGCCCATCCACATACATTATTGATCTGCTTGTCTAAAGCAAAGTAAGGGGCGAACCTTCCTTTTATCAGATAGCACTGATAAAAGAGGTTCACCCCTCCTTGAGTAGCGGGTCTTGATCCCACAACAGACCTGCTACAGTGGTTCTAAGGGCTGCTCACTTAGCCACCAGTTCATCGTCTAAATCATTCTTTGTAAATTGCGTTTGTTTGGAATTATAAACTTTCTGTTAAAAGTATATCCGTAATATTTTGTACATAGTCTAATTTTTGTGTCGTAAACAGATGTAGACATGCACATTGTGCTCTGGCCTCTCCGCCTCAGGTTGCCCCAAGTTTGCGCCCAAGACCTGCAAACATCCTCCTTCTCCTCTCCTTTTTCCTGGGATCTGTCCTCCAACAATATGACAGTTCATGTTTTACCCAGGTAAAATATTTTATTATTTCTAAATCCTCCGAAAGGTTGCAATTTACACAAAATCCTTTTGGTGAAGATTAAGATTTTTGTAGTTTGATTGATCAATTAGTTGACTAAAATATATGTGGTGAACACTACTGTAAGTAACATTTTTAGTGCTAATGATCAGAAGAAGTGATCTTAAGCTTGAGATGAAGCAATAAAAGGGAGGTCTTCATTCTTTGAAGAAGTTACTGCTAAAATCCATGTAGTATCAGTTTTTGTTTTCTTATATGTATGGTGAAACTTGGATTAAATAAGTCCCAGGCAGCTAAAAAATTCAAACTGCACAAAGCATAATCTTGGTAGAATCAAATGAAAAGAAAGGGCGAGTAAGAATATTTTAGGAGCAAGATAAATAAAACAGTCACTACAGAAATTCAAGAAGTGTTAAATTAATGATTTGTCTCTATGTTAATTGCAGTTTAAACAAAGCCAATGTCCTGATGGTGTCAGGCTACATTCCTCAGAACTCTCTGTTCAAGTCTTACAAGGACCTCAAGAGACATTGGAAGAACTCGGTGAGACACTCGGTATTCCTATTTGTGTTTGGCACCTATCATGTCTGTGACACTTCTAATACCAAGACCTTACACATTAAAAAAAAAACACTCGACCTTACCTTAAATTCTAAAAAAAACACTCGATTTATTATTATGTTTTTTCTTTTCATTTAGACAATATAGGCAATAAATAGCATTGATATGAAAGTAGAATTCTTTGGTGAATAAACACTACCACCCAAATGACAAATCCAAAACTCTACAGGAGCTTAGAAAAACTGTTTTGGCAACACCGCCTATCTGCTTAGTCACATCAAAACATATTATAAGAATATTAAAGCAGATGGGCGGTTTTTCCATTCCTATGACTTGGGCGGTATTAGAACAGTGCTATATTAGCTCTGTTCCTCGGATTTTTGGTGAACTAGGACCACCATTACGTGCAGAATCATACTGTGGTTGCTAGGGTACTAAGAACTCAATTTTCCAAGATTTGTCATATGGCGGTATTGTTTCTTCACCGACGGATTGTTGGAAGAAAAACACTTCGCAACATAACATCTGCCTCAAGAGAGCCAGCATTATAAAGACATATTTACTTAAACCATATGTTTAAGGAAATCTTGTCTATTAAATTAATTAATGTAGCTTAGACATTTTATGACACATTTCCAGTTTCTAATCAAAGGTGGGATTTTGAAAACCAATCTCAAAGACACCTGATAATTTATTTTTTCTAGAGATAGTAAGCTCTTAAATTTGAAGAGTTTTTCCTTATTGAGTAAATTGTAGTTTGTTTACTATTCTGCTCATCAACTCTTTGCAGTTCATGTATTTTGAGTGAAGATTAATCCAGTTGTCGGTTGACAGTACGGCTACCGTCTGCCGGAGAGTGAGGAAGGCATGCTGTACGTGACTGTCAAGTTCGGCCGGTGGCTCTCCGAGAGCTTGACCTACCCCATCATGTGTGTCAGGGCTCGTAGACCCGTGTTTCTGCGCCAGACACATCCGCAGCAGGTCCTACTGGCGGTGGGTATCACTTCTAATTTTCTTAGGTATTAGAATTAAGAGTTTAAAATTTAATAGTTACTACAACTCCCCATTGATGAATTTACCACTAGGCCCACCAAGCCCAAGCTTAGGGCTGCGCACTGATAGGGGGGCTGCACATAGTTGAAAATAATGTATTTTGTGTGAATTAGAGGGGATGATTTGAGCTGAAGAAAGTGATTTGAATACAATTTTTTTTTTCACGAGGCTAGATCCCAGGGCTCAGGCGGGCTGCGGTGCTATAACCTGTGATTATTTTAGCTTCAAATTCCGCTTAAAAGGACGATAAAATTTTACATTTATGTCAGTTTTCACTCGACAACTGTGTAAAAATTTAGTCTAGAAGTTAATGAAATGTTTTGAGTTTTTTGGGCCTTTTAGATTATGGTTTCTTCTGCTAATAAATAGTAATAATCAGTGTTGGGGAGTAGCGCGCTACAAGGTGCGGCGCTACAGTAGCGAGCTACTTTATTAGTAGCGAAAGCCGTAGCGTCGCTACTTTTTAAAATGCGTAGCTTGTAGCTGTAGCGAGCTACTATATTGAGTAGCTAGTAGCAGAATTTGACGCTACTTTTCCACTACTTTCGCGATACAAACATTTATATTTTTCACGAACCGGTATTTTAACATTTCTAACCATACGAAGATTCTGAGTAAATCGTGATGTATTTTGTAATGATTCGTGATTGGAAATGATTTGTTGTTCCTGTAATCAATTGCCTTTGACCAAAGACCAACATTTGATTGTGGGAGTTCACTAGCGTCGTCCAAGCGCGAAACTGACTTGCCTAAACGTTTGGCCAACTATTTACAACATGAGGCCTTGTGAGAACGACATAGACTAAAAACAAGTCATGCGAACGCATCAGTACAATTTCGCATTAGCCTGGATTCGCCCCGCCTTTGTTCGACGATAGTGAACTTACAACGCGATAGTTTGAAATAATCAAAACAACGCTAACCATCAATGCGGCCAAAACAACTGATGCGGCGTCGTCTGAAAAAAACAAATGACGACGTGCAATCGCAATTCGAGCATTATTCTTAAATTGGAGCTTGTAGCAAAGTGTTTGTTTACTTGTTTATTGGACATTCAATAATAAACAATTATTAGTCAAACCGACTTATAACACTATAAGAAGGTATTTAAATAACAAAAGAAGTAGGGTCTAGTGCAGTTCGCGCATAATATCTCCGGTTATGGCTACAACGATAATAACCATATCACATGATATTTTAAACATGTGAATTTGGTAAGTACAACCGTTGACAAACAGTGGTACAGTAAAACAATGTTTTAAGAAAAGTATCCCCTCTCCCCCCGCGCCTTGCAACCAGCTGGCTGTGCCAAAGCCGGAGACCGGAGATAAAATGCGCAAACTGTAGTCTAGGTCTTTAGTCATGTTTAGCCTCAAATAGCTCTAGCCTGTATATTAAAATGTGAAAAAGGATTCAGCCTAAGGGTCTCGATACACGGGAGTGATCTATAGTAGACCTTCTAATATTGTTCTAGCTATACATTTTGTTTGAATATCTAACAGATATTTGTATAATTTTAAATGTTAAGATAGTACAAATATGATGTAACACAAAATTAATGTTAGTGTTTATTACTTAGATGCCTAACATTTCATTTAAAACTTAGACAATATATTTTAAACAAGCCTACAATGGCAAATAGTTTTAAACACTTGTAAGTTCATTCATTTTTATTTATTTATTTACTTGAACTACACTTGGCGTAATACGTCTAAAAGCCAGATGGGTGTTCAGTTCAGTCAACACGCCACTGCGATTACTGCGAAAGACAGGGAAAGTAGGAATTATTTCATGAAAGTAGCTAAAAAAGTAGCTGTAGCTCTAGCAGGATTTTTGTAGCTGTAGCTAGCTATTTTTTTAAACCTGTAACTGTAGCTGTAGCAAAGCTACTTTTTACAACCTGTAGCTAGTAGCTGTAGCTAGCTACATTTTAAAAGTAGCTTCTCCAACACTGGTAATAATAGATGAAACAAAAATAATTTTCTAATTGATTCTGAGCTAAACTAATAAAGAATATTAGATCCACTTTTAGGATAAATTTACCAAAGTATCTTTGCTACAATTTTTTCAGATACTCGCAGATCTCCATGCCAAAGTGCCGACCATATGTGGGCATCCTTTCGGAATCGAAGCCACAGTCAGATATGCCATGCCCAAACTGAATGTCCTCAGCCAGGTCAGTAAATTTTATAATTTATCAAAGTTGTACCTTTGGTAGACTTGGAAATATCACATACATTCCATATGAAAATAACTCTTTCAATTAAGGGTGTGCGAATAGTGATTTTTGAACTCAAGCCGAGCCGAGCCGAGCTTTTTCAAAAGTTTTCGAGCTCGAGCTTTTTCGAGCCGAGCTTTTTTACAATCACCAAATTATGAAAAGGAATTATGAAGCTTGATTTTAATTTTAAAAAGATACAATAGACTAAAGTTTGCATACCTTAAGTGAACGCCAGCTCAAAACTAGATAGCTTATCTCCAAAACAAGTTAATGATCTCATAGGTTCATTAATATTTTGTATTATGTTACATAAAATTAATCAAACTGTCTCAAAAAAATAATTGATGAAGAAAAATACCAAATTTAAAATCTAAATTTATTATTTGACTCCCCAATCCCACAATACTTTACTTTAAAATAAATAGTTAAAATTACATAACTAGACTAGTTATATATAGATACTACAACATTAATTTCAAGAGTTGAAAGGAGTAGATGGAAAGGTATTAAAATGGTTATATCATAGTAAAAAAATTACACTTATTCAAACACAAGACTGATTTTTTATGTTCACAAAGTAAAGATGATTAAAAATTAAATAGCAGTCCCAATTGTGGCATAATATTCATGGCTAAACTTATTATTTCAGAGTATAATATATGAATGAAATAACAACAATAATTTATTGTAATCCTATAATTAGTTGCATTTCTACACTTTTGTGAAGAAAATAATGTACAGTTTAATAAAATTAGGAAGAAGAAAGATCATAAATAAGAACGGAATAGAGAGAAAGAAAGAAACCGCTACCTCTCTCATTCTCCTTATCAGTGGCCAGGGAGGGGGGGGGTGGAGGTTGTTTACTCCAAGCCCCTGTCCCTGTTTTTTGTCATTGGACTCAATGCGTGTGTGTATGCCATAGAGCATGAGTTAATTAGGAGATAAGGAATTCGCACTACAAAATGCAAAATTACAAACTACTTCTCATACAACTATAAATGACGGCTCATATTTTTTGTCTTATTTTTATAAATCAAATGAGACCAAAATGAAACTTGTACGATTTAAAAGATAATCCTTGATAAAACAACAGACTTAAAAGCTGTGTTTTGTGTTCTCCAAGGTCAACTAAATATAGCTCCAATTTCCGTCTAAATGGAGATAATATTTCTTGTTACCTGTCAATGTCCTTTCCTTATCACTAGAGAATATTTTTTTTTTGTTTTTTGTGCGAGAGAAACGCTCTTCTGGCTTAACGTGTCCAAAAATAGATCGCAATAATTATCTTTCTGATAAGAACTCTCTTATCAAAAGCTCGGCTCGAGTGTCGAGCTTTTTCAAAAAAAGTCGAGCCGAGCTGAATACTGAAAAGCTTGACCAAAAAGCTCGACCCGTCAAATACTCGCACACCCCTACTTTCAATAATCTGATTGATTTTAATCACATCCTTTGACATGAAACTTCTGAAGACATCTAAGTAAAATCAGTGTTTGAAAAAGGGGTTTTTCTTGTCAGAAGATTTTTTAAAAGCTATATATTTTCTTTATAGTAATACCCATTATCCATTGGATATTTCCAGTTCATGATACCTAGCTGGCCATGTTATCATTTATTATTATGATTATTATTATTATCATTTTAAGTCTTTGAACATTCAGAAATATAGGTTTTAATAACCTTTTTTTATCTTCTAAATTTTCTTACTTAGTTTAGTCCGAGTTTTGCACAGGTACTTTACCCTTGCAATTTAACGGAGGTCAAACCGGAACCCAAGAATCTGACCATGGAAGAGGAAAAGGAAGACACCAACACACCAGCCAGCAGTCAGTACAGCCAGCCTGTCAGTCAGTACACTCAATCTCAGTGTAGCAGGGCTGACAGCAAGGTAGGGGGCAACATGTTGAACTCACTAAGTTTTTGTTCAAAATGATTTTATGAATAGAGTTTTGATTGAACTAACAAAACAATTTTATGAATAGATGTTTGAGACACACGTTCAGGTCAGGATCTAGCTACTGCAAACAAATTTAAGTTTGCAGTTAGTTCGATGGATTTTGTTTGATGGTTAGTTCAAATACATGAGATCATTTGGAAAATGGGAAAAATGCTTGTGGAAAAAATATTATATAGTATTATATTAAAATAATTCCAAGAACATCTTATAGCAACATTTGCAACAAGCTTAAAGGTGTTAACTTCAAGTCCTCTGGGTTTAAAGAATCAAAAGTAATCTCACTATCGTTTTCAAATTTTCAGAAAACGTCTTTGTAATCCAATAACTATTGTGATTAAATTTTAATTCATTTTGGAGAGGTTGAAATTTAGGCTTTTGGAAAGGAGAATTAACAGGCTTACCTGGTGTTTAACATTACTGAACAGCACTCAAAAAAACATGAATTTTCAAAGCCACTCATTCAGATCTAAAGATGGATTGAGTGGCTTTGAAAATCAGGGCCGCCCCAAGGGCAGGGCGACCGGGGCGATCGCCCCGGACACCGCGGCTGAGGGGGCGCCGTGGCCGAGGGTCCCGCAGTTGTATAAGAGAAAAATATCGCTGACGCATTATGACGCACAAAAAATCCACGGGAATGAAGCGTAAACATTTTTAATCAAATGGCTATTAAAAATAAGTTGTTTCTATTCGCAATAAGCTATAACTGAAACTCCATAAATATGTCGTAGATAAGTACCTATATGGACAAAAAATGTCATTCTAGTACATAGGCACGCAAATAATAATAGTATTGAGTTTTGCTAAATATGAAGGCTAACGTCCTCTTGATACAAATTGAGATTTTTTAAATATAGTAGGCCTATTCATTTAGCGCTTTTGCTCCTGGCGTAGAGGTTTTGATAATTTACAATAGCAAATGTAAGCATTTACGTTAGATCAGGCCCCCGTTCCAAAACGGGCTTCACAAGAAAACCTAGTAACAAGTCATTAAATAGCAACTAGTAAACACTATATAGTGAAAATTACTGACTGCCCTTTTTAAAAAGATCAAAGATAAAATTTTTAATCTACTAGTAATCCTTGAAACGGGGGCTAAGAACCTGTTTATACTGACTTTATACAGTTAGTTACTTTATGTATGTATGTAAAGTAAAGTAAACTACTTTACTTTACAGTTATGTAGTTAGTCAAATTGGCGATCACAAATATTTTCCATAGAATTACTTTAGACCCCTGTTAGTGATTTATAACTTATACTAGTGATCCCATTTCGAAATAAGGCCCAGGTTTACAGATGGATATGTCTGACAAAATAATTCAGATTTACGTTTGCTATGATTTGTTGGATGAATTTTACGCTGGAATGAATTTATAAAAATACAAAGGACTCTTATTCGAGAGCTTTTGTTTCACCTATGATAGTCTACAAGTTTGTTGATGATATAAAACAAGGTTAATATAAACTAGTAGCGATGAAAATTAATTATCCATTTGCTTGATTTGCTGCTACCAACAAAATAGCATAAATATATAATTAATTGTGAGAACTTTAAGTCCATTGTATTATTTATTTTTTATAAATATAGTATTTAAACCAATTAGTTATGAGGGGCGCATATCAAAGTCTCGCCCCGGGCGCCTACTAGCCTCAGGGCGGCCCTGTTGAAAATGTATGATTTGTTTTTATGTATTGATCAGCAATCATAACAACCAGGTAACCTATCCGACTCTGATACCTTATGATTAGATTTTACTTTTACGATCAGATACAGCAGTGACTATTTTAAAACTATTCACCTTCGTGGACTGAATATATTCCTCTTAGTTTCAAAATGAATATATTTTGTTTATGTTTTACATAGTTTAGACAGTGTCCCCGCTGGATCGTTGGAAGAGTATAGTTGTGATTGTTCAGGTCAGAAGTCGCAGCCCGCCCCCCTTCCTCCCCCGCCTCTCCCAGCTGCTGCCCCCGGCCCCCGCCCCCGCTCCCGCCCCCGCCAAGCCCGTGTTCGTCCCGGTGTTCACTCCCAAGGCCCGAGCCCTCCCCCCCACCTCCCACTCCTCCCCTCCCCCTCCCCCCGCCACTGAGGAGCGACTCCCCACGCCTACTGCCACCGTCAGGCCCATGTTCGGCGGGTTACCCATGAAACCTGTGTTTGGCTTGGCGCAGTCCTCCCCTACGCTGCAAGATAAGGTGAGAGACGCTCAGCGATAAGGTGGTGTACTGATTGGTGATTGGTCCAATCGTTCAGGAACTTCTTTTCCTTGGTCCAATCATCAATTGAGAAAAAAACTATATTGTCTCAGATTATTTCATTTTTTGTTGTATTGTTTACGCCAATGGCATTTTTCACGAGAGCTACACAAAACGCTTTTAAGGGAAAGCGGTCCAAACCCATCAAATTTGTGTGGGCATGCCGGGAATCGAACCCGCAACCTCTTGAACTGAAGTCCAAGACGCTGACCATTTGGCTAGCAACACGCCCTTTAACATTTCTTTAACCTTTAGCATTTTACTGAAACCTGTCGATTCCAAACAAGACAGGTGATTATTTCCTAATTAGGTTGTAAAACTTACACATTTGTATGTGTTTTAAGGTGTTCTGCAGTTTATTTTATTTACAGTGTAATAGCCTAATTTCATTATACTTATTTTCTCAATATTATAAAGTCATTTAATGCCTTATGATACACCTAAAAGTCATTGCACAATCTCCCATTTTGAGGAGATAATTCTTCAAACAGATTAACTTATTGTACAGGGCAAGATATGAAAGATAATTTTAAATATTGTACTTTAAATGTTTATTTAAGGATATAGCCTTTGGATCGTTATTGAACATTGTTATATCTAAGGCTTACCTTACGATCCAATTGTTTAAACAATTGGATTGTAAGGTAAGCCTTAGATATAACAACTTTAAATGTCTTTAGTTTACTCATTAAACATTAAAATATTGCTAATGGAAAAGCTTTTAGAGTACTTATAAAGTTAAAATTTCTTTGTATGGTTGAATATTTTGTATCTTTAACGTGTGGCATTTCAGTCTTTGTCAAGCCAACTCAAGAGGAAGTCCTTCCCTATATTCGGCTCCCCCAAGCCTGCTGTCTTCACCCAGAGAGGAGAGAAAACTATACTACACTTCCCTGACGCTGTGAGTAGTTGTAGTCAGAGTCCATTTTACCGGAGATTAGTCCAAAACAAACAACATCCAAAAACAACCATCAAAAAAATTTTAGTCCATTGAAATTATGTGATTTGTGCCAATTTATTGTTTTTTTCTATTTGAAAAATGTAATTTGTTTCTGTTAATGGATTATCAAATCAAATCATAGTTTTATGTGCCAACGAACTGATTTATAACATTTGAAAAACTGAAATCACAGCCAGATATTGATTTGGTTGCTTAGCTTAACCTATAGTTTAAATTGTAGGTCTTATACGCCGAGTATGGTAATACTGACTATTATATCAAAATAGTATATTTTAATGATAATTTTTTTCTGGAATCATCAGATTCAATCTGATTGTCCCACAGGAATCATCGACATTGTGCACTTCCTGTCGATATTGATAAAAATCGGCCTGTAAAAAAAGTTTCTTCCGAGGAATTTAGACTGATTAAAGCAATGGTTGATTAACCCTTTAACTCCTAAGTTTTTTTTATATTTCTCAAGTTTTAGTTGAAATATTTTTATTTTATCCATATTGTGACAACTTTTTTGGCTATGCCCTTTTTAATTGCCCACATGATGAATATTTGCTCCAATATATGCTTCTGTATGCTAAAATAACAAATTTAAAATTAAAATAAAACGTGCCCCTCCCCTATACAAGTATAAAAAGAAGGAAAACCGGTGTTTACTGCAATCCCTATTAAAAGTTCAATAGCCATCAACTTCGACCCAAGCCGGTCCGTTTGTTTAAGGTCGGCCCTCCCACCGACTGTACACACTATTGCAAGTCTAAAGGGATTGCTCATGGGCTAGAATCAAACCTGCGCCATACCGTATCATATATCTTCAACACTGACTCGTCAGTCAACGCCTTAGACCTCACGACGGCATTAGCACCGTCAGACGAATACTCCTTTGACTCCTAAAGCAAGGCCACACGACACTACAGGATGGAGTCCTTCCGTGGTGACGTCACATTATTAGACGGAATTGCAGACGCCTTTGTAATGCACTCTTATGGCGATTCATTGTCACACTCTTAAAACTACCGTGCCCTACGTAATTAGTTTAAGTTTTGTCTAAAAACCATACATTTCTCCAATCTGCATAAACTAATGAATTACTAACTGCAGTCGGAAATAATTTTAAAGAAATCAATACTTTATTTCTTAGATTTAATAAACGGTATCAGGAAACTGACACATACTTTCTCCCTTCAAGTCATTTAAAACCAGAAAACATATATAGTGAAATAAAACAAATTATCAATTAATTATCACACAAATATATACCAAATTTGATCAAAATCGGTAAGTAAATAACGGATATATCGGTTTTTGAATATTTGCCATAAGAATAACATTGGACAACGTACTGTGTTTACCGCCAAACTAAAATATCAATTATCTTTGCAACCAGTTGACGTAGACTAATGATTCAAAATACTAGATTATTTAGTTTTTCAAGCCAAATTTAATGGTTGCAAGTATATTTTCTTTAAAAGTTTCAATTTTTGTGAAATTTGAAAAGTATGAATTTTTTAACACTTAAACCCACATAACTTCTAAACCTGAATTTTTACAGACATGCGGATGGTGTCATTTTGTTTGTCATCCTAAGCACTAAAAACCATGAAATTTGTATCAAAATCGTTAGAGCCGTTTTTGAGAAATTTGGATTTTTGTCATTCTTTATGGGTTTTTATGGGGTAAATACCCTTAAAAATCAAAAATTCAAAAAAATGAAAAATACGCCTGGAGAAACCACGGCTTTATACCTATACTAGCAGTTGCCCGTGGCTTTGCTCACGATAAAAACTGTAACTCCCGCTGCCTAAATGATGATAGGGCCACACACTGAGTTTATTATTAAACAGATAAGGTACAAAAACGAATGACGACTTTAATTTTACTAACTAAACTAAATTTAACTTTTACATAGTACATATCACCTAAATACCCCAGTTGCAGCATACCTGCATACTCAGCGAATTTCAAATGCAAAACAACATATTTCGATTCAACGTAGCGAGATTTGACATGTTTTTGTAAGCCCCATAAGAATAACATGGGGAATGAGTATGGAGGTTTGGTGCTAAGGGTATAATAAAACTGGGTGGTTTTAATTCAATATTTAGTAGATCTGACCTAGAAGAAGCCATTTACCAAGTTTTACCAAGATATGTTGAGAAATAAGCGAGATATAGAATTTTTCTTATTTTCCCATAAGGTTAACATTGGGACAACGTACTGTGTTTACCACTTTCAATATCTCGGTAACCAATGGACATAGAGCAGTGATTCAAAATACTAAATTGTTTGTTTTTTTGAGCTGAATTCAATGGTGCTAACAAAAATTTGATAATTTTAAGTTTTATATGTAAAAAACTCAAAAAATCCATTTTTGGGAGCGTTTACCCCCCTTAACCCCCCTTCCGGTAGTCCGTTCGGGCTGGTTTACGAACTCATCCGAATAATTACTACTTTACACGTCTATGCCAAATTTCATTAAGATCGGACCATTTTTACGCGAGTTATTGTGCTTAAAGACACACACACACACATATATATATATGAAAATGGACGAATAGTGTTTTTGGCATCTGGGGACCTCTAAAAGAAAAGTTATGATGGTCTCGGGCTTAGGTCTTACCATGAGACCTACGGTAACAGCTTCTTCCCTGTACGGGAAATTCGCTAAAAATCAACAAAACAACCATCAAACCATTGTGAAAGTAACCATATTATAAATCAGCTGTAAAATCGTATCCATTTGTAAAGCTGAACCACCTGCTTGTTGAAAGAACATTGAAAATTAAACAAAAGATCATCCATGCAAGGTCCAAGGTTCTGAGTCAAGTAGATTATTGGGCTGTGCAGTGATAGGTCAGTGGTATTGGACAAATATAAAGAAGATGGACTTTCATTAACGAGAAAGATGTTTTCAGGAATCCTCAAAGGCCGCAGGTCTGCTGCGACTGGAGTTATTCTATTGCTGCCCCCCGCAGGAGGTATTTCTATTTGGCCTCCCTGTACTATACATGTGAGCAGATTCAGCACCCCGCCGATAAAGGCCTCAAGGGTACCACTGCCCTGGGAAGGCTTATGCCCAATATCGTTGAATCTGCATGGTATATACTGGCCCTTAAGCAGGAATATAAATATTTCCGTCGCAGCAGACCTTGCGTACTTAGAGAATCCCAAAGCAGTTTTCTGTTTTATGAAAGTATATGTACGGCAAACGTAGAAATTGCCTTGATTTAATGTCAAAAAGTTCTAAGGTTTTTAGGGTCTATCTTAAATATAAAAATACCCCCGTTGCAGCAGACCTCCAGACTATGTGCATGACCTTATTTTATTTCTTCCATAAGAATAACATGGGGAATGAGTATGCAGGTCTACTGCAACAGTCATGCAAAAATTTGATGGTTTTAAAACAATATCAGGTGAATCTGAACCAAAAAAGCCACATACCAAGTTTTATCATGATATGTTGAGTAATAACCGAGATATAGAATTTTTCTATAGGGACAATGAACTGTGTTTTCAGCTTTAAATATAGTTTGAATAGTGTTTTTTGCTTCTGGGAGCTCCAAAAGTTATCATGGTCTCGGGCTTAGGTCTTGTTGTGAGATCTATGGTAATAATTCTATCAATGAAATTCGCTAAAAGACAAAGGCAAAGTATTTTTTCTAATGATGTAGATAAAATAAATGGTTTAAATTAGCTCTTTCAATAACAGCTGTTGCAGGGAAGAAAGGTCTTATAAGTATCTCTAGTCAGTGATTTATTTCATGTTCTGTCTTTGACAGCTGGTTTGACATTCTACTAAATGTCTTGCTTTTTCTCATCTGTTTAAACATAAACATTTCATCAATTTATATTCTGCCATAAGGATAATATGGGATCTTTGCGAGGGTCTGTGGCGGAGTCCGAGGGTCAGATCAGGATGAAAACTGCTTAGTTTTCCTATTTAATGCCTAAAGAAACAGTGTACCAAATTTCAGCCTTCTGGGTTATTGGGAAGTTGGAGAATTAGTGATGAGTGAGTCAGTGAGTCAGTGAGGGCTTTGCCTTTTATAGGTATATAGATGCCAAATTTCATAAAAATAGGTCCACTGGTGTCGTCTCTAGCTTTGTATACATCCACACACACACACACACACACAGACAGACAGACAGACACCACGCCAAAAACCACTTTTTTGGATTCAGAGAGCACTAAAATGAATATATCCACTAACAACTCAAATTCGAAAATTTTGACAAAAACAATACTTTCTCCATATACATTGTATAGGGGGGAGAAAGTAAAAAACGGCAAACACAACAGGTAACTAATTTGTTTACTTTTAATCACATGATTTATTTAAAATTTGACAGTTGAGTTTCTTATTGTTTTGGTTTTGATGTTCTAATGTCAACAATTTTTGGTCAATATTAACAACATTCATATGATTTTTAGTTGTTAATTTTAACACAGCGCTAGGAGTTCGGCCGGTGTTTTGATGGCACTAGGGTGGAGGGGGGAGACTCCGGCCTGTATTTTAGTTTGGCCTTGCCTAAAGCCTTCGGCTCAAACAAATCCTGGCAGCGATTCATTGAACCGCTTGAGCATTTGGTTTGGTGGCAATTCATTGAACTATATGATAAAGTAACTCCCTTAAGCACCACCAGAAGCTGCTGACACGCCAGTGTGCCCATGGGATTAAAGAGAATAAGAGGTGGCCAGATAAGATGGAGTACACTGTAGGAATATCCAGTAGCCACTCTTTAATTTACAACTAACTAAATAGTACTCAAATCAAACAATTTTCCAGTGAACATTTTTTTTACTGTGGTACTGTGTTTTGTTGCCAGTTTTTTTAAAATCTCCAAATATCTAAATTTTTTCTGACTGTCAGTCAGTAATTAACTCCTTGTCTGTGTTGTTTCAGGCAAGCAAAAAGTCACGTAACAAGCCGCAAGTACAGCCAGGAGTCGACGTCAAGACTCTGGCCCACACTCGGGGCGGACTGGACAAGGTCAACACCACGACGCTGATAGCCTACCTGAGGGCTGAGGGCGTTCCTTGCAAGGTACAATCTCTCATTACATTGAATTATTGTCCTACCCTTTCGATGGTCCCAATAAAGGAAACTTTACACATTTGGGAAGGTTTTAAAGGCCATTTTGAGCTGCAAAACAGATCAAGGGAACTATTTCTTTCTCTATCCATCAATCTCAGGCACTAATAAGAAATGTGTTAAAAAACAGTGTCGCAACTGTTATTGTGAATAGCAGTTACAAATTAATAAGGTCCAGAAATTTTACAACATATATGTTAAACTGATCTTACAAAACATTTTACCAAAAAAGAACAATAAAAAACTGTGTCTGCTTCTGCGATCTCAGATTGTGTGTGCAGTGAGGTTATTCCTGTTATTTGTTATACCTGTTACTAATGGTTATACCTCCTCATCAGAAAGTGCATGAGGAGGAAAGCCTGACCACTCTTAACCCTTTGACGTACCAATTTTTCTATATTTCTCAATTTTTAATTGTAATATGTTTATTTTGTCTGTATTTGGTCTAAAGTTTTTGTTATATCCTTTTCGATTGTCCATATGAATTGACAATATGCTGAATTAATTAATAAAAAATAAAAAAATACGTGTCCTCCTCCTCTATACCAGAGTAAAAGGAAGCAAAACAGGTGTCTACTGCAATCCCTATTAAACGTACAAGTGCCGTCAACTTCCACCCAAGCTGGTCACCGTTTATTTTAGGTGGGCCCTCCCACCAACTGTACCACACATTTGCAAGCCTAATAGGGATTGCGTATGGTCAGGAATTGAACCCACGCACCTCTGAATGGCTTCAACACTATACTCGTCAGTGTAGAGCGTTGACCATAGAGTTACGGCACCACTGTCGGCCAGGAGAACAATTGGCGCATAAAGCCTACAGTCGACCCCAGCAGCAAACCAGTGAACTACTAGCCCTCACTCACAGCATCTGCGCGACCGGCGAGATCATGACGAGACCGCTTTGTCAAGAATCAAGAATCAAGAACATTTATTGTCATTAAATACTGGGTACAATAGACAACGTCAAGAAAACTAAGCCTAAAAGACAGGTTTACTCTTAAAGAACCTTAAGGGCAGAACAAACAAGATGATAGATTATGAAACAATTCAGCCCAATAAGTAGCTAAAATTCAAATTACAAGTACTCATTTACATTGAGAAAAGCATTACATTTAAGGAAAGAAGTTACATACTGTATGGCTAAAAATTACACGTAAGTAAGATTCCAACATACAAAGGCCATTTGTTACATAAAACTTACTAATAGGTAGCCAAAAGTCAAAGTAGGCGAATGGGTTAGCTATATTCTTTTCTCTTAAAGAAAGGACATTGACAAATAAATCAGACGGTAGTAGTTTGATTGTTTATTCTTAATTTTGAGATGAAATTATATTGGTATGTAATTAATTTTTCTCATAATCTCCCAGGTGAAGGACAAGAAAGGTGATCTGGTCAACAAAGTGTTGGCTCACCTCAACCTTCCACTGCAGCAGTTCTCGCCCCTCACCTCTCGCCCTCGACCCTCGACTCCCTCGACGCCCTCCGCGCAACTCAGGGTCGAGGAATCGTCTCGTGACGACTCCGTCGAAATGTAATCTTCTGTTGAGTAAACTTTCAGGATCACTTGTGTGCCATATAGTCAGTTATGTTGTGAAGTTTTATCTTGATTTATCGTGAACAGTGAGGAAGATTAAAGTTTGCAGTTATGTTTATATTAAACGTGCAAATGATTGGTGTTAAAGTTCTAATGTTCCAATGGACTTGGTTGAACATTTTATAACATATTGAAGTATCTCACACAGATTGTAACCATTACTTTTATTTCATAGTAGTTTGAAGTATTTACTTCATTTTAATTTCTTTGAATAATTGTTAAATAATAAGAAGGTTAGTTTACTTGTCAAATTGAGACAAGCAAAAGTTATTCTAAGTATTTTATCTCATGTATTTTGTTAGTTATGTTCAGGGTTTAGGGACAAGTTTTAGGCCTACCTTGAAAATCTAGGGGTTTATTTAAACTGTGATCATCAGTATAAAAAATTCTTCTTTGACACTTGGTTAAAGTAGCTTAACAATTACAATAATTGGTCATCTCTGTCAGCAACTTATTCAGATTTTAAAATCATTCTTCATCATCTGCTAATTTAAGATTCTTTATATAAGAGGTTGAACAATAAAAGTGATTTGTTAAAATATTTTATTGTCATTAATTTAACTATAAATTCTTAAAAAATTACTTGCATTAAAAAAACTTAAAAACCTATTCTTCCATCAAATCTGGGTGGTTCTAAGTGTCTCAATAGCTTCCAAGATGCGGATTTGAGCAGAGGCTTTGTCAATTCCCATTGCCGCGAGATCTTGCACGGTCAGAGAGAGAAAAGTCCAGATGTCAAGCTAGAAGTGTAAAAAGTAGGTAAAATAATTATTAAGTATTGAAATAAAAAATAAGTATCAATGATGTCCTAAAAGAAATTAAAAGTACATATTTACTTTGTTTTGTGTAGTTTCATAGTCACTTAAGTTACAGGAGATGTCCTCTTATCCAGCTTCTCAGGGCAGAGACATGGATTTGGACAGTTACATCAAAGTACATTAAAACTTTTATAAATTACAGCATCTGATAATAATTACTTAAGGATCAATAATGATTATTTCTTGAAAAATTAAAGATTAAAATATTTATCTTAATAGTAGTTTATCTCTGATATTTCCCATGGGAATTATCGATACCCTCCATTTACCGCTGATCACTGCCGGATGAACTTATGCTGCGATATAGGAGTTTTAAAGGTGGAAATAATTTATATTAACTTAATTATGTGATTTATAGCGCAAAGTTTTAAAGAGTTATTTAATTGTTATCAATTGAACGGTTACCAGTACTTACTTCTTGTTCCTTAAAAGTAGGAAAAAATTCTTCAAGCCCTAAACTTTTAAGCAGTTTTAAGAAGTCAATTCCATTTTCTTGTTGGATATTCAAGTCTTTATAGTCATCTTCATCTGCTAAGGACTTAGATCTCCTAAAATGAAAACAAATCTCTCTTTAGTTTAGTTATTCTAATTGCTCTAAAAACCTTCTTATTCCATTAACATTTTTACGTAGTGATGCTTCATTAATCAAATTTAAAAACTTTCCTGACTTAAATATGATAGAAATCTGTTAAAAACCCATTAGTTGATATTCTAAAACAGTTAACCCTCCAAAAAAATCTTACCTTTTAGCTATTTTCTTGAACCAAGATGAGATTCCGGTGGAAAGCTTTCTTTTTCCTTTTGTTGGTGTTTTAGCCAGAGACTTGTGTGGAGTCACAATCGCGTTGAGGTTGTAGCGACAGTTCAGTTCACCACAGTGTGTCTGAAACTTTCTCTGGGGAGACAACAGAAATACACTTCTTTTTGGAGGGCATACTGGGGATTTAAAGTCAGTTTTCACAAAAACGTTTTCATCATTCGTTTTTAAAACTTGATGATTCGGTGAGTTTCTTAAAATGACCTCATTTTCAATGCCTAAATTGTTTTTATATGTTGGAAACATTGGATCTATATTTTCAGAGTTGGTTTCATTAACTGATCTTTGAAAGCTGAAATAGCTTTTTAGTAAGGGGGAAGCAGGGTTCAGAAGAGAGAAGAGTTTTTCATTTCCAGTTGCAAGAGCGACTTCTGAAACGTCCTGTCCTAGAGCACTTTTGATTGTTAGATCCGCTCCGTTTTCTAGCAACAGTTTGGCAATATCAAAGTCTCCAGAACTCATAGCCACCATCAGTAGTGGGGTAACGCCTGTAAATTGAAATTAGGCAAAAACTTTAAAAATTGGTAGACTCATTACCATTAGTACCCAATGAGTCTGACAAACCCAGCAATTCTTTAAAAATAGTGATGATAAATCTAAAACAAATGACTTATTAGTTTTTATGTTTAGAAACTTTATCGGTTAAAAATTACTAATTAGTTTTGTTTTGTTCTGTTCAGAAAAATGACCGCTGTAGAAAACTACAAACTGAAAAGAGGAACTGTCAGGGCTATCTACAGTGCAACAAGCTCAAATTAGGGAATCGTGAAATAGTCTACTTCGCCCACAGAAAAATCAATAATAACAAGTCTGATATAAATGTTTATGAGTGCCAATTCAATTTCTTGTCAATGATTTAATAAATATAAAGCTTATTGCCTAGGGTCTGATTCAAATTTATTCATTGACATATTCACGATTCCAATAGTTCTTTCATTGATACTTGGTTTTTGTATATTTGAAAAATTATAACTTCCAATCATATCCCTACATTTGTTTTCATGACACAGCCTTACCGATCACTGGGCAGGTGTAGTTGACCCAAGCCAGAGTGTTCTGAAGCAGCCACTGGACTGTGTTGTAACAGCCTCTTGTACAAGCAACCAACAGAGCCATGTCGCTCTCTTGTTGCCTCAGTTCCGGAGACAGACTGTCGTACAGTAACTTTAGGAGGTCCACATCACATATCAGAGTTGCCATTGTAAATGCAGTGAAACCTAGAAATCAATTGACAATGGTTGTTGCAAAAACGTAAACTACTTGTCTAAAGTCGTTACCTGTTGTTACAAGTGGGCTTTGGCATTTCCAAACCACAGAAACACAGTTAAACAGATATTTTTATTTGTGCTCCATGAGTTGTATTATATCCGCTACTGTTTGTATTATTTAAAGTTGTTTAACCTTTTCTTCTTCCTTAGTGCAAATCATCCACTCAATTACTTCTGTAATTTTATACATAAATCCAAAATAAATAGGGAGAATACACACATGAGGATCATAATGTTAATTATATAGTTTTAACAATAAAATCAAGATATGTTTTATAAAATACCATGATGGATTATCCCAAAATGAGTAGAAAAAAATAGGTGGTACCGTAACTTATGTTTATTCTTATGACGTATTCGTGTCTACTTCCAGCTGTGAATTCTGAACTAAAATAAAATTGAAGGAAAATAAATTTGATGACGAATTTACGTCTACATCAGCTGGTCAGTGATGACGGGTTGAAATGGAACCACCTGGTTTTATTCTATTCATCTTGGGATTATCCTATACTCTTGTATGAGCAATGTTATTGTTCATTTTTGCTTGCTTGCTTGTTTGCACAATTATTTCAAAAACGGCTCCGAGGATTTCCTTCAAAGTCTGGAAATAAGTAATTTATGACTCAAAAACGTGTTCTATGTGGATAACTCGGCCAGAGAAAATCTAATAACGTAATAAGATCATTTTAAAGATGTAAAATTTTAACGTTGGCCTTATGAGTTGCCGCAATAGCAACGGAATAAACAAGGAAAGGGTAAACAAATTAAGTAATCATAACAGCTGTTTGCAAACTACAGCCATCTAGAGAGAATACAGCGTGTGGCATAAATATTGCATAGAGTAATAAAAAGATTTTTATTATTAAATTTTATGAGGCTGAAATATTTAATAGTAATAAGATAAACTGATAAACATTAAAAAATACCGAGCAAGGCCTAATATCATAAATTAGGTATTAAAAAGCAACCAACCATATTCGTTGAGCAGGGAGACTTGAGCCCCTTGGGATAGCAATTCCCTCACAAGTCTTGTGTTTCCATCGTGGACTGCCTGCATGAGGGGTGTCCACTCCAGCTGTTCCAATCTGTCTACATCCTCCTGCTTGGCGGATGTGTCTTCACACCCTTCTCCGCTGCCTTCTGCCCCCGCATTGTGGCTATTCATGCCTTCAAATTCCTGCTAAACAGATGTTTTAACACATTTACTACCTTTTGTTGCCTTATAGTCCTTGATGTTGTTAACATTTCCCTATTACATTTCACCACGGTTTGTGGCATCGTCAGGGGACACTATTTCACATAACCACTAAATATACACTATGCACAGTTTAAGTTAAAGTTTGCTTCACCTGTGCTCGTGGCCGCAAATCGCCCTGCGTGTGAATTCTGTAAATAGCAAACTTTAACTTCAAACTGTACTCAGTGTGTATTTAGTGTTTATGAAATAGTTTCTCTTGACGATGCCACATACTGTGGTGAAATGTACATAGGGAAATGTAAACAACATCAAGGACTATAAGGCAACAAAAGGTAATAAATATGTTATTACAAAGTTCTTGAACCCGGGTAATTGAAAGATGTTTAAAATTTATACAATTTACAGATAATCAGATTTCACCTGAGCTATGAGATGATGTTAAACTTACAGTATATAGTTAGCCCAAAGTATCAGCTTGCATGGTCAGAACAGCTGAAGATGGGCGAGGGAGTACTTTTTGAACAAAGTTTGTTTACAAATTTATATTAATAAATAGATTAAACTTGCAAGAGAACAGCGCTTCTCTGCTTTTTAGAACAGAAAACAAACCAACAGAATATCAGAAGTCAAAAGATATAAACTTCTAATGTTATTTCCTGGATAGTGTCATTTGTGACATATACACACAATCTTTAAGTTGACTCTGCTGTACATTTTTGAATAGGGGGGCGATCATGGTAGTACAGTATCATTAATCAAACTAGCATGTTGCTTCCTTTAATCTATCGTTTGTCCTCTAAGAATATTTTGAAGCTAAAGAGTAAATTGTGTATTATTACACAGTCGATTTTTGTAATTGCAAAATTTACACGGATGGGTGAACTACAGAAAAAAATTATTGAAGGTCAACGTTTTAAAAAGCGAGCATTCCGACTGCTCCAACTGTTCCCTCTTGAAATTACCTTAGCCTCAGAAAATGTTAAAACATTACTTAGTGAACTAGCTATGACTTTAAAGGAATGTCCAACAAATTTCAAATCTTGAGGTCTTTACATTCTAGCGAATTTCCCCTATAGGGAAGAAGCTATTACCGTAGGTCTCATGGTAAGACCTAAGCCCTAGACCATGATAACTTTTCGTTTTGGGGCCACCAGAAGCAGAAAACACCATTCGTTCGAATTTATATAAATATATATATATATATGTATATATATATATTATTTTTAACATTTCAGAACACAGTACCCTGTTTTAAAATTATTTAATGAGACCAACATGTTTCGAAGCTTTAGCCCGTGGTTAAAACTTCGAAACATGTTGGTCTCATTAAATAATTTTAAAACAGGGTACTGTGTTCTGAAATGTTAAAAATAATAATATTAGTAGCCCTCATACATTTAACTTTATTGATAATATATATATATATATATATATATCTATGTGTCTGTAAGCACGATAGCGGCCGTAAAAATGGTCCGATCTTAATGAAATTTGGTACATACATGTAAAGTGGTAATCCCTCGGACGAGTTCGTAAACCAGCCCGATCGGACCACCGGAAGGGAGGGTAAAGGGGGATAAACTCCCCTAAAAATGGGTTTTTTGAGTTTTTTACATAGGAAAATAAAATTTATCGAATTTTCGTTAGCACCATTGAATTCAGCTCAAAAAAAACAAACAACTTAGTATCTTGAATCACTGCTCTATGTCCATTGGTTACCGAGATATTGAAAGTGGTAAACACAGTACGTTGTCCCAATGTTAACCTTATGGGAAATAAGTAAAAATCTATATCTCGGTTATTTTTCATCATATCTTGATAAAACTTGGTAAATAGCTTCTTCTAGTTCAGATCTAATGAATATTGAATTAAAACTACCCAGTTTTAATATACCTGTAGCAGCAAACCTGCATACTCATTCCCCATGTTATGCTTACGGAGCTTACCAAAACATGCCAAATCTCGCTATGTTGGATTGAAATATGTTGTTTTGCATTTGAAATTCGTTGAGTATGCAGGTCTGCTGCAACGGGGGTATTTGAAGATGTGGCCTAGAAACTGACATGCACTTTTGGAGGGAGACTATTTTAATGTTTTATTTTTAACTCAGACAAAAATATAAATAACTAGAATTTACAATTTAAGTTTTACGGAATTTTTTTAAAGAGAAAGCTTAGTTCTTACTATGATTAGTAAAGGTTAAGCACTCATAACAAATGCAACTTTCAATCAACTAAAAACTTCATTTCATTATTGATGTTGTTAAATTTTATACAAGGAACAATGTAAATCGGTTTTGTGAAACTGAAATTCTTCTTAGATATTACGTTTTCATAGCTTATTAAAAATAAATATATCTTGGCTTGTTTATTTTTTGAAGTTTAGTAAATTCATTGGTAAAAAAATACTAATATGGCAGTGTGCAGTCACAACCTGACACACAATTTAACGTACATTTAACAATCAATAAACAAATAAGAATGTGAAATATTACCGTTTCCATTTTTCTTGACGAACAAGGGAAGTTAACATAATTCAACTAATGGTTCACTAGTGTTCCTAACCTGGCAAACTGTTCATTATTAAAGACTTATCAAAACTTGAGGAAGTATTCCTGTTATCAGTAACGGAGCCAAGGTCAAAGTTCTGGACTTCAAACAAATGAAATAAAATATTTCAAGAGAAAACTAATTAGATGTTTTTATTTTTTGTATAATGTAATTTTTGTGGATTTTTATAATGACTAAAAAACTGCTATTAACTTATCAAAAAAATTGAAATAATAGTTATCAAAATGATTTTATTCTTTAAACATATTTTTTGTGGTTAGACTTTCATGTTACTTCTGAAACACTCAACTTACTTGATACTTGATGTTTTCTTCAATGACTGGATTTCCCAGATAGATTGCTTCACGATAATCTTTGTAGGTGGCAGTCAGAACAGTGGCTTCACATCCAGTTCACCAAGTGAGTAGATAGGCCTGTCCACCAGCCACTGCTAAATAGTATTTTTGAAAAATTGTATATCCAATTTTTTCACTTCTTCTGGTAGGCTATTGAAAAACTTCATAGCAGCCACCGGGGAACTGTTTAAAGTTTTTGACATCTTCACAGAGGTATGTTGACATCCCCAGCTCTTCAGGTGCTGTAATGGTGCATATCTTGACGTTTTGAGTAAGAGGGTATATTTGCTTTGATATACACTAAGGAATTGAAGATATATTGGCCGAAAACAGTTAATATACCCAAACGTTCAAATATAGGCCGGCAATGATCCAAGTGCTCGACAGATGCAATAATCCGCAATGCATTCTTTTGAAGCAGTAAGATTTTTGAACAACCTGTAGCGCACCCCCACAGGTAGGGTGTTTTGTTGACCCCATAGAAGTATTCCGTATGTCAAATGGCTATGGAACATTGTGTGATGGACTGTGACTAGAAAACTGTTGATTCAGCAGTTACTTCTGTTTAACTGTTGATTTGGCAGTTTAAAATCTCAAAATTTTAATTATATCTAGGAAAACCCTTACCCTGCTCTGAAGTATGTGGACCTAATTTTTGTCTGCAGAATAAGAAAAGCAACTGTACGAACTTGGCATGTAAGTAATATATTTATATAGATTGCTCTATTAATAAAATGCATTACATACTTTTTGTAAATATTTTTTAAAATGCTTGTTAAAGAATTTGTAATTGAAATATTTTAACCAAATAAACTTAAAATGTTGGTTGTATAAAAGGTTTCTAAGTATTTGGATAACGATTGTCACTCAAAATTTCTCAATTGTACTAAGAATTTGGAATGTTTTACTGTGAATTTTATTTAGTTCCTGTTAAGATTCTCTCTCAATGTCAATTAATGTTTATATTTATCTATATTCATAATAATTAAATATAAAAAAACTAAATTTATTTAAAATGTAATTTTAAAATTTCTAAATGCACAGATTGCTGGTTTGATGTTTACGTCTGAAAACACTTATCTGTTATCTTTTAATCCTCTTCAAAGATATCAAAAACTTCCACTTTATCACTTGTCAGATTCCTCTTTTATCACATTATGTGTGGGCGAGGTGGCCAGACTGAAAGTTCCTCTCTGACATCAAGCCTCAAGAGTGAGGATTGCAGCGACCTTGGGAGGGTTTGATTATATGTTGTTCTGAGGTTGAGCAGCTGCAGCCATTCTCATCTGTCAGTTCATTCATCTTCAGTCCCTGGGATAAAAGGTTGGTTTAGATTTTGCCACTGCATTACACTTTGTACCTTGTTATTGCAGTTTTTAATTATGTTGATATCAACTGTTTGTGACATTATATTAGGTTTTCATTAGTTCTTAAACTCCCTAAGGGAGATTAGACTATTGAGAATTTTGTTTTAAGTATTTTTTTATTTCCAAATACAGAAAACCCAGCTAAAAAGAATTTTTAGAAATTTGGATGTGTTAAAAAGTTGGAAGTTAGAAGTTGGATGGTAAGCTCTTATGAATGATTTTTTGGGTAGAAGAAAGACAGCTATAAGGTCTGACATCAACACTCAGTGACAACGGTTTATCCTGTTTAAATCAATTTCTTTAGTGAGTTTATTTTAGTTCAAATTATTTAAAATCTTGTTATATTTATTGATTTTTAAATCTGTAGTAGAGTTATTGTTTTATCAAGATTATGGTAAAAATGTTTTAGAGCCATTTTGTAAATAATATTTATTTAGTTATTAAAAATAGTTAATTTTTCTTCCTGTTGGAAGCTGTGTTTAACTTTGAGTCATATTGATGAAGAAATTGTTTTACCATCTTTTTATTACCTGCTCTATTTATAATTTAAATGAGTAAAATTTTTTTATCAACAAGAATTTGTATTATTTTGATTAAACTGGATTGTTCAATTAGTTGATACTTGGATGGTTTGGTTTTCCAATTTTTACTATGGAATCCAAAAACTTATTTTATTGTAGGAATTTTAGTAGTTTTAACAATTATTAATAATTAAAAATATAAGGTTGTGGACGATATGATATTAATGGAAGTATAGTCAAGTAAATGTAATCTTTCATAATTGGTAACAGTGGTTTTCCAGATAAAACATGGCTTATTTGGTGAAGTCTACCCTGATTTCAGAGGCCATGTCTTAATTAGTTTAACTTGATGATATTTTTAAAAATGTCAGGATATCTCTTGTCAGCAAAGAGTCGTGGCTTGAACAACGTTTGCAAACAAAGATGACTTTCATCTTCTCAAGGAAACATCTTGTGTAATAACACAAAACTGCCCAGGTCTGACCTTGAATTAAATGAGTGAAGATTTGGTGGAAAATTAAAAAATAACCAAGTACTGTTTCCATTGGATTGCTCATTTCATGGTTTTTTATAATTGATCGCTCCACTTTTACTCTCTCATAGTTTGTTCTAAAGTTAGGTTGATTCCATATTGTATTTATTTAAAATACAGAGTTAATTTTTTTATTAGATCAGTCAAAAAACTTGAAAAAATGACCTGACATGGAAAAAATTTCTTAA
Source organism: Flexamia atlantica (assembly GCA_035578135.1). Taxonomy (NCBI): domain Eukaryota; kingdom Metazoa; phylum Arthropoda; class Insecta; order Hemiptera; family Cicadellidae; genus Flexamia; species Flexamia atlantica. The sequence goes on from JAQJVK010000004.1 coordinate 41,913,675, forward strand.
ATTTTGAAACTTTACACACTTATTCAAGAGTAAAATTTTTACAAAAAACCAAAAAATTGCCCTCTTTCTGCTGATTGCTACTAGAGCTCATTTCATATTTACGGGAACTTTTGGTATATCCATCCTTAGGTACTTCTAAAAAAGTGTGCAAAGTTTCAAAATTAACAGAATTTTTCCAGGTTAAACTTTGTTTTGACTGGACTCTATATTTTTTTAATTTTAACACTCGCTTTAGGAAACTAGTTGAATATTATCGTTGAAAATAGGCGAAACCCAGGGCTATTAAATGTTTGACAACATCTGTCCCAGTCACTTTATTGTCATCAGGTTCCAAACTGCAACATAGCTAAAGCCATGAGTTGACCATCTGTGTTGCCAATAGCATCACCATAATTGAGTAATATCATGTTTACTTTCCAAAATGTATGAAACTGATTTTTTTTGACAGGCATTATGGACGAGACAGTGGTGATTAGCACCAAGCTGGGAGAGCTGAGAGGCCGGGTCGTGGACTCTGTTCTGACCAACGAGAAGTACTACTCCTTCCGAGGGATACCTTTCGCCAAACCACCTGTCGGTCACCTCAGGTTCAAGGTAAGGTGAAACATAAAATCTGTATGGTTATAAAAATAAATTGGCTTGTTTATCATTATGCACCATTTTAATGTTACAGTCATTAACTGAAAAAGGTGTTTTTTGTTATACCGCTGCGAAAACGGCAATTTTCATTACATGTGTTGAGGGCATAAAGAAGCTCTTTTCCACCCTAGGGAGAAAAAGAATCAGCTGATGTCGAGGACGTCAGCTGTTTGTTTGTAATGTACTAAAACTGCAAACCTGTGTACATCAGCGTCGATTGTGAGCTATCGGTTTTTTTGTCAATTGTAATTCATAATTGCATTTTTGTCGGTTTATTAGCTTTGTGAAACTTGCTCATTCCACCAATTGATAGTTGAATGCATTCAATCATGGCCATCTCTAGTAATATAAGGCCGCGGCCTTTGACCTGGCATCGCTGCTTCTCAATGGTCTTTTGCGTTGTAAAAACCCTTACAGAGCCAACTGGTTTCAAGTATAAAAAAATAGTGCCATAAGAGAGTATGGATAAACAAATTAGCTGAACCCTTAGGCGTGATATTGCCATTTACTAGCGCTTCGGCCTTGTATTAGAGATGGCTATGGTTCAGTACTTTAACGGTTGTTCATTGTATGTTGTCTGTCCAACCTAACACAAATGAAACAATCAGCTGATTGTTTAAAATAGCAAGAGCAAGATGAAAGCTTCTTTGGGAGATATCTTTAAAGGTATCAAGATAACAGGTAGCTCGAAATCGAGCAAAAGAATCATATGGTAAAAGAATTAAGAACAATCAGCCTACTTATATACTTTTAAAATTTAATCAAAGGGTTAAATTCAATAACAAAATTATGGCTTAACTACTGAAACTTTTTAAGTGCATTTGATCTACCGCAGGAGTTTCTGGTAAACGTAAACGATATTTTGGAGAACATCTTCGTTTTCCCATGTTCTCTTGTTTCTGAAATGTATATTTATTTTAATACCGGCAAAAGATCGAGCTCTGCTTACAGCAACATTTAGCTGACCGAGAGCAACACTGGCGCCGCGAGCAATGAGGTCGTTTGTTTTTATAGGGAACCTTTCCTTTGTGGTAAAAAAATATGCATTTTCTCTACCAGTCTTTTCATTATAGAAATGCAACCCACCGCAATGAAATAATTTTAAATTCATTGATCTGAGGTTGGAAGGAGCATCAAATGTTACATTGGGAGGGTGATACCAGCGATTGCGATCTGTTCCCTCCAACCGGTCAATGTTCGTCTTTTTCTTATTGGTGGCATTATAACTGCACCAAGCCACCAAATCCAAAAATAGATTGGCTCAGGTTAATGAAACTTCAAAAAAACACTATAATATATCGTAAACTGTATTGTAAAACTGGTAACTGCAATGTTTAAGACCTTTGAAAACTTCATAACATAACCTAAATTACATAATAAATCTTTTAAAAAAAAGCTGTTGAAAACAATTTGTTGTCACGTTCTATAAGCCAATGCAGCCGTAAAAATAAAAACTGCTCTTTGCGAAAAATTAATTATAAGTGCTGATATCTGTGGTTTACCTGTAGGACTATTTCAGAGCTTGACCATATGTTCAGTTTGTAAACAAAGTTATCTGCATGAGCTTGCTCAAATGTTGATGAATAGCGCCACTGTTCCGAAACTTCAGCCTTTTACTGTACTTTAGTGACGCCCTTTTTTAAAATTCCTAGACTTATTGACAAATCTACATAAAATTCCCTTTAATTTGACACCTCAAACATTTAAATCCGCCCAGGCGTTATTGAGGTTGGACTGTGAAAAGAAAACTGCTTGCGTATTAATATGTAGATATTTTGGTTTTCTTAAGTAGCTAGCCTGTTGTCTTGAGTGGAAAAATGAAAAATATAGTTCATTACTCAGGCTTGTAGCTGATTTTCATTACTTGGTTAATTTTTTTCGACCTCGGCTTATAGCCTTGGTTGTAAAACTTGACCTCATCGGAAAGCGTCACTTTAGGCCCTAGTAATGAAATATACTATTATAGATGATTAGACTTACAATACAGGTAGAAAAAATACACTTCCTGGTGTGGTGAAAAACATTTTTAACTAGAAGTGTTGAACATTGTTAATCCCCAATAAAAAAGTACCGAAATGGATATTTTCAACATTTACTAAAATACCCAAATAAAAAATGGTTTTTCTCTTAAGGTAAACACTAAAAATGTACCTCAACAAGAAAAATCATAAAAATTATCATCTGCTTAAAAATTTAGTTATTCATTAAAAAACATTTGAAACCATCAAAAGCATTTGTGATAAATTTCATCAGCGATGCCAGAAACAACATATTAATGAATAAAAAAAGAAAAATAAGTAAATAAATTACAAATAAGTTAAGTAAGTTTCACATTATTAGTACAGATTAATATTTTATGTCTGTAAACAAATTTAAAAAATCAATCTATGTATCCAAGACACTGCTTCTGTCTGTACTCCGGGTTATCCGAGGCAGCTCTAAGCTTAAATATCTCTAAGCTTTTCACCATATTAAATGAATCTAGGACTTTACAACAGTATAATCTACATCATATTTGTAATGTGAATGAAGATTTTCTTAAAAAATAACTTTTCAATTTCAGAACACCTTAGTTCAACCTTTGACTATACCAAGTCAACTGTTCAACCATTGACTTAATTGACTTTAAACAATTATTCATAGTCAAAGATTCAACATAAACGACTAAAATTCAAACCATTGTTTGACTAAGATTCAAGTTCTTTTTTCAGTATTTGTTTTTTGTTTGATAATTTTTAGGCTCAAAATAATAAGTCTATGTCACCTGTGTGACAGCTGCACTGGATACAAGAGATGTTTTGTGACGATAGAGCATTTTTCAATTCCTTTATCAATGCAGGCCCCGGAACCATTCGGAGGGTGGGAAGGAGTCAGGGACGCACTAGAGGACGGAGCGGATCCCAAGCAAAAGATCGTCATACGCCCCCCAGGGACTGACCCCAACAAGGAGGCTGACGGGGAGGAAGACTGCTTATATTTGTGTGTTTACACCAGAGAGGTGAGAGAATAAACTCACATTGTTCTTTGAAAAATTCCAAGAAGGAAGATGTGGATTTATCCAAAACTGATGAGTTATTGTTGATTAATCAAAATTTAAAAAAATCTTATTAGCTTGAATTATTTAGGAGTACTTAAATACATTCAAGAGTAGTCACTTTTTATTTACATTTTAAAATTATCGGCTAATTGTTTTTATTGTTAAACTTAAAACTTGAAAAACTCAGCAGAAGCTCTGAATAAATGAAAATTATGTAGTACTCAACTGGGAGGCAGTAAAACAGAAACGTCGGAACAGACCTGTTATGTGTGTGTTACTCATTTTTACGACAAGTTGCTGCCCCGAGAGATCATTATCAGTCGGATTGACCTTTCCAAACAGATTTTGAGGGGGTAGGTTGTCGTGTGACGTCAACGACAGATTGCCACCTTTTAAAGGAAGTGGCAATTTGTTGAGATGGTGACTTGACACGTGGTCTTGTAAGGAGGCGATCTATCGTTGATGCAGCCGTCAAGCGGCCAACCTAATGAGCCAATCCGTTGAATCACCAGCATACATCTATGAATCAACAAATGTCCATAGGGTGTGTAAAAATAATCTCCATAAAATAAGAAGAGTATGGAGATTTGCTGCAGTTAAATTGTGAAAATTGGGAATCTCAGGTTATAATCTAGTAGATCTTGATTACTCTCGATTATCCGAGCCCCAATCCGAGACTCCGGGTTATCCGATGCAGCTCTAAGCTTAAATAAATGTTTTTATTTTCTCACTAAGCGTTTTATTAATGCGTAGAACAAGTGTCTCTATTTAAAATTCTATTATTTGCAACTCAAAAGGACTTTCATTGTCGTATTTATTGGTAAATACTGTTTAATAAAAACATTTTGAAATGGTCTTATTATAGCCCAACCTCAAATCACACTTAAACTCCGTATTAACTGAAATTTGTTTTATCCGAGGTAGCCTTGGTCCCGAAGACCTCGGATAATCGAGAGTTTACTGTACTAGATTAAGCCTCTTACCAGGTTTTTAAAGATATGTTGAAAGATATCAAATCAAATAAAATCAAATCAAAAATTGGTTTATCTCCTTCAAATAAATACAAAATATAAACATCTTAAACTCAGGTATGAAATAATAAGTCCTACATAGGTCAAAAAATGACCAGTGCGTAGAACTGAGTCTCTTCAGCAGTGATGCACTTTTCACATGAAAAAATATCAGCACATTCTTAGGAAATTAAAATAACAAACTAAAAATTAACAGGACAGACAATGAAAATACAAAAGAGATTTTACAAAAAAAATAGAAACAAAATAACAAAAAATTGTATTATTATACAAACTTCTTTTAATTTTAAACATTTTGCCTAGTTAGAAACTGAATATAATTACAGCTTACAGCTTGGGCTTGACTTTGATGGGTGCGGTAGTCAGTAGAATATTCGAGGGTCTCGTCAAGTAGTGTCATAGATAGAAGTCAGTAGTTGGTCAGAGGTAGATAATTCATGCCATACGACCCATCGGAGAAGGCATACTAATAACTAACTGCTTCACTTTAACTATCACATAGTTTGTTCCAAAGTTAAGTTGATTCCATATTGGACTTCCATATTGGAAACACACAAATATGATTTTTTCCCATAGGTTTAACATGAGAAGTGAATATATAGGTTTGCTGCCCCAAAAATGAAAAAATAGGTGATTTTAGGCCATAATCTATTGTATATTAACTAACTGAAGCCATATACCAAGTTTGATTAGCCTATTTTTCATTATACAGGGTGGCAATAAAGTCCGAAGACAGTTAAATATTTTAAAAAATAATGTAGATGGAGCTACAATACTTGGAACAAAGTTACAGGGCATAAAACTCTATTTTAACACATATTCAGTGATCCAAKAACTCTTCAGGGGGACGGCCCACAAGGAGTCGGAAGAAAATCTTAAATGGAAGCATAGGTCGATATGCACATCAAATTAAAGGTCTTTATTAGTAGAATACAATGCCGCAAACCCGACCTCAAACAGACAACCGAGTCGAAAATGGCAGCACTTCAAAGCTTCAAAGCTTGGGGGACGGCCCACAAGGAGTCGGAAGAAAATCTTAAATGGAAGCATAGGTTGATATGCACATCAAATTAAAGGTCTTTATTAGTAGAATACAATGCCGCAAACCCGACCTTAAACAGACAACCGAGTGAAAAATGGCAGCACTTCAAAGCTTCCTTGAATTTGCAATTTTAGTTAAATTAATAAAGTCCCGGACAATTTCATAATTCCGAGACAGGCAAAACTAAGAGCCACTACTCGTCTTTGTTATTGGCATAATCTAGGGAGAAAATGGATTATTTAATTAGAATTATTAGATCAGTACTTACAGAAGAAATCCGTTTCACAATAAATGCTCGAAGTGTCCTCCCTCTGTTGTTTGGCAGTGAGCCAATCGGTGATAGAAGGCGTCTATCGCGTTTTGTAGCCCTGTGCCATTATTTTCGATACATCGACTTTCTTCCAAGATCCTGTTCCTCAATTCCTCCAAGTTCTGTGGGTTTGTTTTGTAGACCCTGTCTTTAAGACAGCCCCAGAAAAAGAAGTCCAAAGAGGTTAAGTCTGGCGAACGAGCTGGCCATTCAATCGTACCTCTCCTTCCAATCCATCTTTGAGGGAACATAACATCGAGGTAATCCCTAACAATTTTCTTGTAGTGCGGGGGTGCTCCATCTTGTTGAAACCAAATATTAACTAGGTTTTCTCCAAGAATGTTTTGAAGCGTTGGTATAATATGAGTTTGGAGTAGAGCAAGATAGGAGTCTCCATCCAAATTCCCATCAATAAAAAACGGCCCCACAATTCTCCCTCATATGATGCCGGCCCAGACATTCAACTTTTGTGGGTGTTGCGTGTGACCTTCTATCATCCAGTGTGGATGAATATCGTTCCAGAACCGGCAGTTGTGTTTATTTACATGGCCATTTAACATGAATGTAGCCTCGTCTGAAAACACAATGTTATTTAGAAGTATTTGTTTCAAATCTAACTTGTTCATCATTGTCTCACAAAACTCAAGACGCCTATCAAAATCGTCTTCGTTGAGTTCTTGATGTAATGTAAATTTGTATGGTTTGAAGCCACTTTTATGCAACACTTTTAACACAGACGTATGGGACATATCATGTTTGGCTGCAGCCGATCTCAGAGTTTCATGAGGATTCTCAACAAATGATTGCAGAACTTCCACACTGGAATCCTCGTTTGTTGCACTCGGTGGACGACCACTTCTAGGAAGGTCTGATACAGTTCCATGTGTTGGAAAACGGTTTATTGTACTCGCAACTGTTGATCTCGCTATTGGGTTTCGGTTAGGAAATGAATCATTGAACAGGTTTTGAACTTCACTGTACGACCGTGTTAAGTCTCCCCAACCACGCATCATTAATAAGGTAATTCTCTCTATTTCACTAAGAGCCATAACAAAGCCAGGGAAAAACTAATTTAGCAACAACGCAAAACAAATAAAGCAACAAATGCTATTTTCTACCTTCACTAACAATTAATAATGCAACTAATAACAACTGCCTAGGGCAAATGTTTCCTGTAGACCTGGAATGCAATGTTGTAGTGGGAATCCCTACTATCAGTAGCAAACAACTTTCTCTTTTTTAGGCCTATCATTGTTAATCAATTTCCCTTTATTAATTTATTATCACTTCCACTTAGAAATAGTCCACTTAGTAAATTATTAGGGTGTACGACACCAATAGGTTGTAAGAGAGTTTTGAATTGACTGTTTTAAATTTAAACAATCCATCACTTTATTAATTTAACTTGCAAATTCAAGGAAGCTTTAAAGTGCTGCCATTTTTGACTCGGTTGTTTGTTTAAGGTCGGGTTTGCGGCATTGTATTCTACTAATAAAGACCTTTAATTTGATGTGCATATCAACCTATGCTTCCATTTAAGATTTCATCCGACTCCTTGTGGGCCGTCCCCCAAGCTTTGAAGCTTTGAAGTGCTGCCATTTTTTACTCGGTTGTCTGTTTGAGGTCGGGTTTGCGGCATTTTATTCTACTAATAAAGACCTTTAATTTGATGTGCATATCGACCTATGCTTCCATTTAAGATTTTCTTCCGACTCCTTGTGGGCCGTCCCCCTGAAGAGTTATTGGATCATTGAATATGTGTTAAAATAGAGTTTTATGCCCTGTAACTTTGTTCCAAGTATTGTAGCTCTATCTAGATTATTTTTTTAAATATTTAACTGTCTTCGGACTTTATTACCACCCTGTATACATGGATGTAAACTGAACAGGGTGGCGATCTGTTGGGGTGATGGCTACTTGACACGGCTGTGTGAGATGGTGATCAGTCATGTACACTATCGACAAACCACAACCTTGGGCTGGAAAGGTGTCAGTTTGACGGTGAGACACCTTCATGACCCATGTTGGTTACTGTAGCGGCTGTCTGTAAGGTGGGTGGTTAAAGGACCTTTGTCTCACTGTTGTTGTGATTGCTTCCAGCTCCCGTCGGAGGAGAGCCCTGTCAGGCCAGTGGTAGTGAACATTCATGGCGGGGGCTTTGCAGGTGGTTCCGGGGGCTCCAAAGCTGCGGGTCCCGACTACTTTATGGCAACCGATGTTGTCCTAGTGTCCTTCAACTACCGCTGCGGACCTTTCGGTAATAATTTTTTTAATAACAACACATACCTTCATTCTTGTCCTCCAAATGAGAAAAACTGACACCCATTACCGATTGTAGCCTGGGTTACATAACCTTATTTTTTAAACCGGTTGGGGTAATTGTTTGATATCTTCCCCCATGTTCTAAAATTTTCCATATCATACAGATTAACTTAAAATTGGTAAATAGTTGTAGGAAAACTTTTTTTTCATAGTTAATAGTACAATTGAAGTAGAATTTGTTAAGGAAACACATATTATTAAGAATGTAATTTGGAGAAATCCTGGAACTGTAATTGGGTCATTTTCGCTGTTAATCGGATCAAATATTTTCTATATGGCACAGTTTAACTTAAAATAGGTTTATAATTGTAGGAAAATATTTTTCATGAATAAAAAATAATAAATAGGATGGGTTGGATTTGGTTAGATTAGGTTAGTTAAGTTTGGTTAGGTTAGGTTAGGTTAGGTAAGACTAAATTTTCAGTAACAACACAAGGATCACTGCATGCCTTTAATAACGCTGTGTGAAGATAATGATAGTTTATTAATTACTTGAGCGCACACTGACAGTGACTGGCAGACGCACAGAAATCATTGAGGCACTCATGATGCGGCTGGCAGGCAGAGTAGTGAATGGGCCTTGCCAAATAACTCTACTGTTATAGTGGTATAGTTCTTTTGGCCTTGCTCGGTCGCTTATCGTCCGCTATCCTTTTCTTTATCCAACTCCCTGTGTATTCCTACTTCAAAGAGATTTTTAAATATTTATACTTCCACTTATTTTAATATTGCATTATTTTCTTTGGCTTGCCTTGTATTGTTATTGTGATTTTATTCTAACCTAATCTATCCTAATTACTAATATTTATTCATAAATCATGTTTTCCAACAATTATAAATCTGTTTAAAGCTAAACTCTAAGATATAGAAAATTTTAGGATGTGGGGGGAGATATCAAACAATTACCCAGGTTGGTTTCTTCTTTTTCCCCTATGCCTGTTCAAATAGACTACATGTGAGACACACTGCGCAAAGCAATGGGTGAGCTACTAAATGGTGGTCAGTACCATTGACTCTACATATTCAATGACAGTACTGACCAAATTAGAGGATTAGTTAGAGAGGAACAGGACTTATAATCCTTCAAAGGCTTACTTTTACAGTTTGGAAGGCTAGTACATTATACACTATACATCAATTGAAATGGCGACCTACCCAGGTAGGTATTTTAAGCCAAATATGAATGACAGATGAGCGAAGGGTGATTGTGGCGCTATACATGGACCACTAGGCCCCTCTCTCGCCAATCATGTAACTTATGTGAGCATAATTAACCATGCTAACTGGACTTAATTATTCAAAATAAGTCCAGAAGTATCTCACATAAAATTGCCATGCATTATAACCACTGATATTTAGACCATGATTAACTTAATTGGGTAATTTTTTAGTTGAGTCAAAAGTAGCATTAAACATGTTATAGTTTCATAAATAAAAATTTGCTGGTAAACAACCAATTCACAAACTGTTCAATGAAAATATACCTGCTGATTATCTATTTGTTTGTGATATTAAGTGGATTTCCAGGATTTCTCTCGCTGGAGAATGAGGAGGTGCCGGGCAACGCAGGACTGAAGGACCAAACTCTGGCGCTGAGGTGGGTCCGAGACAACATCGCCAGCTTTGGTGGTGACCCACACAACGTCACTATCATGGGCATCAGTGCTGGAGGGGCTTCGGTGCATTATCATCTGCTCTCACCTCTATCTAAAGGTAAATAGGCCTAATGAGTGATTATTCACTCAATTGGATCTAGGTATAAAATTTCAGCTATTATTGCTTTTGGGAAGACCTTTAAAAAACTGACATTGTCAAAAGACGAAGTTGATTTCTTTTCACTCTTGGAAAAGGTGAAGGGTTCTTGATCAATCTTCCTCAACAATTAATTATTTTATTGAAAAGTATCCAAATGAAAATAGTTGACTAGGCTATACCTTTTTCCTGGTAGATCTTACCATTTAAATCGTGTAAGACTCAACCTATTACTCTGCATTGTATAGGAAAAAATAGAATTCAATTACTTGTGACTCTTTGGTTTTTGGTTTACATCTTATTTGCTTTAGATACAAAATTTTCAGCGGATTACATTTTTAAGTACAGCAGACTTATCCAGTACCTGATTCAGTTCAAAATGAATTGCAAAGCAATTAAAAATAAACACACCCATATTCACTTATTGTGTTATTTCAGGATTGTTTCACAGAGCCATAATACAAAGTGGCTTCAGTCAAAATCCATGGGCTCTGCAGCTATCCCCCAAGAAAGTGGCATTGAAACTGGCCAAAGAGATGGGTTGTACTTCGGAAGATCCAATAGAGGTTTTGGAATTTCTCAGGTCTGCTCCTGGTGATGACATTGTGAAAGCTACCTCTGTTTTTGTAAAGGATGAGGTAAAAATGCAATGAAAACAATATATCATAAATGAACATTTTCAAACTAAATTATTACGCTGTAATAAAATAAATCTAGTAGTCGTCAGAGTTTTATTCCTCTATTTAATCAAAACCTTGTATAAACATTATCTTTCTTGTATTTAATAAATTACTATATAACTTGATACTGAAGAATGTGTTAATTAAACTAGGAAAATTACTCAATAAATTAACAATAGGAAAAAGTTTTCCTACTCTGTCTGAGAAATCTGCTGATTTTCACACTCGAAATTGATTCACAAAAGAGGTGATTCTCAAATTAGTTTTACTTAGCACACTCTCAATTCTCTTTGCCATTGCATACTCCAGTGTTCCAACCTAAAACACAAAACTGTCAAAAACATTTTAATAGCCAGGCAAAGTGTTTTATACATAAATTTAGGCAACACTGAATATAAACATATGATTTAGAGCGTTTTGCTTCCACATGTTTTATAAAATACAATTAATCAATTAATTATATCTACAAAGTTACTTTGGGTATTTCCTTTTTTTTTAATTTTTAAAGACCGTGGTGAAAATTTTACATGCTACTTGTGTGCATATAATTTTGCTACACTTGACTTGAGAAACTATTCCACACTTCCATATTTCCGTACGTAAACATTTTTCTCGAGTGCAAGCGGCACTTTGCACACTTGTTGCTTCCATAACTATTTATTCAACTTTTATAGAGAAAAAATTAATCTCTCGGACATTAGGGATAGTATGGAGTGTTTTTTCCTACTACACTATTAGTAACTTTTTTTAAAGAAAAGATCTGTAAATTTGTAATGAATAGAAAATATTGTTATAACAATTATTTAAGGACAGCAGGCTTACCTCAATAGAGTCATTAGTACAGTAAAGTAAGGTCAAAAACACCCTTTTAGATTGGCAACTGATGTCCATTCATGAAAATTTGATCAGAGCTTCTTTTGAGCACTATAATTAAAGATCCGATGAGTCCTCAAAAAGTAAAGTTGTTTTACACCTTGAAAATCACGTTTCAAAATGGCGGTTTTTTTATACAGTAAACTCCCGATTATCCGCGAGCGGATTATCCGCGCGTGCTACGAAAAGCGAGTAAATACGTATTTATAGAAAAATTAAACTGAACTGATAAGTTTTTGAGTACAAAACGCGCGCAGACTTTCTCCGTCTAGTAGCGCGAAGACGATTTTCGTTTACCGCGACGCGAAGACATGTTTGTCTACTGCGAGCCCGCAACGTGAACACGATTCTCGTCTACCGTGACGCGACGACGATTTTTGTTAACTGCGATGTGACAACAATTTATTATGACAATGATATGCGTCTACCGCGGCATCTACTACAACGACGATACTCGTCTAGCGCATCGACGAACTTTGCCTACCGCGACATCCATATTCGTATAACCCGACGACGATATTTTTTCTACCGCGATGATACTTGTCTACCGTGATAACGATATACTTCTACCACGATGACGATTTTCGTCTATTGCGACGTGACAACAATATGTGTCTACCGCGACAATGATATTTGTCAACCACAACGACGATATTCGTTTACCGCGACGTCCATATTCGTCTATTGTGACGCGAATGACGCGATACTCGCCTACTACAACGTTATACGATATACCCCCCCCCCCCCCGAAATTAAATCTGGGTTCGCCCCTGACTGTATTAAGTAAATTGATTTTTAATGTTGAAATTGATTTTCTCTTTTATTCTCTCCCATTTTCAACACTTGCGGATTATGCGCGATTTTCGTTATACGCGGTAGTCGCGCCACCCAATTCCCCGGATGATCGATTGTCCCATTACAGAAGTTTACTGTAATGGGATAAAATTTGAAAAAAAGCTTTCCCTTTTAACTTTTTACCTCCATTTACCTATATGATGTCTTGGGACCACCTCCGATACTTTTTGGGTGGTAAATACTTCATTTTGACCAATTTTTAATTTTTGTCCGCCATCTTGGATCAGCCATATTGTAGGAGTGTGCGAATAGTGATTTTTGAACTCGAGCCGAGCCAAGCTTTTTCAAAAGTTTTCGAGCTCGAGCTTTTTAACAATCACCAAATTATTAAGGAGTTATGAAACTTGATTTTAATAATTAAAAAAACAAAAGAGACTAATGTTTGCATACCTTAAGTGAATGCCTGCTCAAAACTAGAAAGCTTATCTCCAAAACAAGTTACAGTAATGATCTGATTGGTTTATCAATATTTTGTATTATGCTACATCAAAATTAATCAAACTGGCTAAAAAAGTAATTTATGAAGAAAAACAACAAATTTAAAATCTACATTTGTTATTTGACTCCCCGATTCCACCATACTTTACTTTAAAATAAATAGTTAAAATTACATAATTAGACTAGTTACATATTGACACATAGTCAAACACAAGATAGATTTTTTTAAAGGTCACAAAGTAAAGATGATTACAAATTAAATAGAAGTCCCAATTGTGGCACGATATTCATGGCTAAACTAATTATATCAGAATAAAATATATGCATGTAATAATATTTAATAGCATTTATTTTAATCCTAAAATTAGTTGCATTTCTAAACTTTTGTGAAGAAAATAATGTACAGTTTATGAAAATTAGGAGGGAGAAAGATCAGGAATTAGGTCGGAATTGAGAGAAAGAAAGAAACAGCTACCTCACTCACTCTCCTTATCAGTGGCCAGGGAGGGGGGTGGAGGTTGTTTACTCCAAACTGTGCTCCCCCTGTCCCTGCGCACCTGTCCCTGTTTTTTGTCATTGTCTGACTCACTGCGTGCATGCATATGTCAGAGAGCGTGAGTTAATTAGGAGATAAGGAATCCTTACTACAAAATGCAAAAATACAAACTACTTGTCATACAACTATAAATGTCGGCTCATATTTTTTGCCTTATTTTTATAAATCAAATGAGACCAAAATGAAACTTGTACAATATATCGTTTAAGAGATAAGCTATGATAAAACAATTCACTTACATGCTATATTTCGTAGTTCTCCAAGGGACCTACTTATCACTAGGGAATATTTTTCCTTATCACTAGGGAATATTTTTTTTGTTTTTCGAGGGAGGGAAATGCTTTTTCCGGTTTCCCGTGTCCAAAAATAGATCACATTAATTATTTTTCCGACAAGAACTCTCTTATCAAAAGCTCGGCTCAAGTGTCGAGCTTTTTCGAAAAAGTCGAGCCGAGCCGAATACTGAAAAGCTCGACCTAAAAAGCTCGACCGGTCGAATACTCGCACACCCCTACATTGGTTATAAGTGAATTTTTTCTAATGTAAAGGTAGTGTTGTGACACATCATTTCAAAGTAAACTTTTACGCTGATTACAATGCCGCAATCCATTTTTGAAAATCTTGATTTGTTTTAAAGATGAACTCGAATTTAAATTCATCCTTATATATTTCTTATAGACTTTTTGCACTTTGAACATATTTTTTATTAGTATTTTTCTTATATCTCCTGTTCTAATTGAGTTATACAATTCATTTATATCCAATATGGCGGATCCAAGATAGCGGCCAAAAATTAAAAATTGGCCAAAATAAAGTATTTACCACCCAAAAAGTGTCGGAGGTGGTCCCAAGACATTATATTGATAAATGGTAAAAAATGAAAAGAGTAAACTTTTTTCAAATTTATCCCATTATAAAAAAACCACCATTTTGAAATGAGATTCCAAAGGTGTAAAACCATTTTATTTTTTGGGGACTCATCGGATCTTTAATTAATTATAGTGCTCAAAAGAAGCTCTGATCAAATTTTCGTGAATGGACATCAGTTGCCGATCTAAAACCCCAATTTTACTGTACTACATGGTCATAAATAAGACCCAGAGAAAGACAAAAGATAAATAAAAAAAGTGAAGAAGAAAGTGGGAAAATATAACCACTTTTTGTCATATTCTTTTTGTCCTATCTTCATATCACCATTCATTTAACCCTGCTGGCCTTAAACAATCCTAATTTGACCTAGAGTCCTACATCAATCCTGATCTTATCCACTTCATATTCACACAAGCCAAATTTTCATTACCTCAAATACACAGCTATAATTTCCATCTAATTCTCTCTCATAATTTTATATCTCAGGATTACGTCATGTTGATCGGGCTAGTGTTTTCTCCATGTGTTGAAGTCGCTGGCACTGAGAAATTCCTCCCGGACACTCCAAACAATCTGATGAAGAGAGGAGAATACAACAAAGTGCCCACGATCCTGGGTGTCTGTCAGAACGAGGGCTCTGTCTTCCCCCTCTTTGCATTGCGTACGTTGATTACTTTGTACTCTAAATCATAAAATTTAAATTTCCCCTTAGTGAAAATTTTTGCTTTGAGTCATAATAATGAAACATTATTTGAAATTTGAATTTTTGTGCAAACAATTTGGCTTTAGGACTGTTAATCTCTGATTTTTTATATGCTTATTTTATGTACTGTTAGCTTGTTTCGGTTTTTTGTGCAATCAAAAATAAGTGCAACTGGTAAAATATATTTGTAGTTATCTCTTCCGAGGCTAATTTAAATTAAATAAATATTATTTTCCGCCAACAGACCTAATACATGAGTTAGGCTTCCATGAAGTTTAATGGGAAATGCCAATGTTTTGGTCATTATTTTTCCTCTTACCTGGCTGCCATTCATATTTCTTTACTACTTTTTTTTTGTTTGTAATTTTCAATGTAGCGAGGTTTTTGCGTCAAAAGAAATACCCAGAAAACCACTAACCCAGAAAAAACCATGAGGCTGTCTTACTTTAAAACAGCTTATTCTAAGTATTATAGTTTACTTATTTTTCAATAAAGAGCTCCCTCTTTCACTTGCCTTCAATCAACTGGTCAACTGGAACAGAGATTAATATTTGTAATTTGATTCCAGTGTATCAGCTCAGCTTCACCATATTACCGGAAACAATCAACAACAAGCCTGATGTTCTGGTCCCACTTACACTCGGGCTGAAGCCAGGGAGTGAGGAACATAGAAAGGTGCGAGAGGCGATCAGAGAGTTCTACTTTAGAGGAAGAAATGTTTCTTTGAGCGACTGGGACAGCTTAATGAAGGTAGGTGCGGTTGAGTTCCATCAAATTATGTTATCATTTGAGTTGTCGGTGGCTTCGCTCTCGATAGATAGCTTGAAACAGCTGATCTTGCCACTGCTCTTAGAACTGTCAAATTAGCACCCACAGCTGTTTAAATTTCTGTGTTTGAATGTTTAAATCCTTACAAAATGCAAACATTGAAACTGAGGACGTTCACGGGGCGTAGACTGAGAGGATTAAAAGGAAGTGAATAGGCTCCATGAAATTTTCCCAGGTTCAAGATCTACCTCTGTGTAAAATTTCAACCCAGTCGGTTCAGTATTTTTCCTATTCACTTGCCACATCTAAACAGAGAGAAACCACCTCTTCTTTATAATATTATAGATTTACGTCCATTTTACTTTGATGCTTCCAAGACAGAGAGTATAGTCAAACTTAATGGTGTGTAAGCTAAAAAATTACCCAACTATAATTGCAGACACCAAATAGGGTGGGTGAGTGAGTGCGCTGATGGTGAAATTATTGATTTTTATTTGTTTGCATATTTAATGAACTTGTAAGATAATATGTTACAGTAAACATAAATTTACAGGTTAAATGCCATGAAAACGTAAACAAAGTTTTGACAAAACAACAAAACCGTTTAATTTAGTCATTCCAGTCGAGGTTTAGCAGACAATTTGATGAATTAACAGATATGACGCCCGCCCTATTTTGTGCACTCTACTCTGTGATGATTTTCCCAGTCCAATGGTGGAATATATAAAGAAAATTTATTTACAATAAATTTACACCTTCTTCACATTTGAAGCCGCTGTTAACAAAGGACTTTTACATACAAATTTGGTTATTTTTGTTAGGGTTGGTGGTTAATATATTGATGATGACTATGTCAATTATTTTTTAGTTGATACAAGTGATTTCTTAAAATAGCTCTGCTGAATTTTGTTGTAGTGTTGGCTAATTCTTGAAGTTTTTCATTATTTAATTTAAATTTTTTCCAAATGTCCATCAAAAATTTTGGGATTGTGCCTCTGGACCCTATTAATAAGCCATAAATATCAATATTTTCTAAATTATACTTTTCTTTGTAATAATTTATTGTATATTTGTAGATCATTACTTTCTCCTCATGTACTTCTAGAGGTTGTTCTTTATTTTTTTCAAATCGGATTGTTGTGGTTGATTTTTAGGTTCAAATTGGATTTCAAATAGGTTGAGGTCTGATCTTGTGCAGTTTCTTTATGAAAACTTAAAAAAAAGATCACAATTAAAATACTGTACTTAAAAAAAAATAATACAAAAGAAGTTGATATTCTGCTATGAAAAAAAAACTTGGCCAGCATTTACTGTTTACGTTGACTACAGCAGTTCTATTTTATTTGATCCTGTTGAAATTGCTTTTGAATCAGGACATCTATCTTCATTCAGTATTAGGGTCAGAGGTCCTCCAGGTTTTTTAAAAATATATTGACCCAGTGAATTTCATTGTTTGCTATAAAATAATGGTGGACAAAACACTTAAAGCTCTGGTTTCTAAGCAGAGCTAAGCGACTTGAGCATTACATGAAAAAATATAGTTATGTTTTGTGTAAAGGGGCCCTCTACATACTAAATCATCTTTATTATTTCCAGTTCCTGAGTGATTTCCTGTTCAACATCGGCCTGGGAGAGACCCGCAGGTACTTGCTGGCAGACGCCTCGGCACCGGTGTACACTTACTTGTTCAGCAACCACTCTCGGTGCTATTGCCAATCATTCACTGCCACAATGGGTCCTGACAACCCCGCTATCAAGTTCTTGTCCAGTTCAGGTATGCTGTGTAAATTGACCACTGTCCTCAATGTACATTTACATGATTAATTGATATTCATTAATATATTCGCTGGGATAGTGCTAGTAATCTCAACTAAGTTTTAGTTTTTTTTGTGAGTTAATAAATTTAACAATATTACAAAGGTGAGAATTATGTCAGGTGACACCTCTATAATTTGAAGGAGAGGACTGTTTTCAGTAAACTCGCCATTGTCAAGTGCCTCTGGCAGCAATTTTTTGGGAGTGTTGAATGGAAGGATGTTGTTTTTCTTGTGGGCTTCATCCAATGTCTCCCAATTAATAGGGAATTATTCATAATTTGGAATTATTGTACTACAATTTTTTGGTAAATAAAGCTTATTTAATTTTATTTCAACTTTTTGCGCAGAAAGAAAGCATTTAAGGTATTCAAGAACTTTCTAAACCAGAAGGAAATAAATCTACAAGAAAAATATCTACGAGTCCCTAAATATTGCCGCTAAATATTAATAACAGTTGGTACATGAATTTACAAAAGTAGTCCTGTAATCCAGTTTGTCAAAGTGATGCCAAAATAAGCATTATAAATTTATTGAGTTAATAACGAATCTTAGTCCAGTCGCCAAACAAGAAATTAGGCATGAACCTTGAAGTTGGGTCCGACTCAAATTTTGATTCTAGTATTATTTGATGTACTGAACAAGAATATGGCGGATGCCAGACGGGCATCTTTGAGCAATTTTGAATATCAAAGGTCAAAGTTCAAAGGGCCGAAAATAAAGAAACAGATATTGAAAAAATATGTATTTTTGGTATACAAACAAATGTTCCCAAAGGTATTGAATTTGAACAACCACCAATAGTTGCTGGGTGGTAAGTAAATACTTTATTTTGATTGGGTACTAATTTTCAGCCGCCATCTTGGATCTGCCATATTGGATACAAGTTCATTTTTTTAAATGTGAATGTGGTGTTCCCCCCCCACATCATTACAGAGCCCACACATCATTACGGACTAGGTTTTGCACGCTGATTACAGTGCCGCAACCAGTTTTTGAAAATATTGTTTTGTTCTCAAGGTATACTCAAATGAAAATTCTTCCCTATACATTTATTATGGGCGTTTCTAAATTTTACTATTTTTTTGTGTTGTTAGCGAATTTCCCCTATAGGGAAGAAGCTATTAACGTAGGTCTCATGGTAAGACCTAAGCCCCAGACCATGATAACTTTTCGTTTTGCAACCCCCAGAAGCAAAAAACACCATTCGTTCGAATTTTTAGATATATATATATATATATATATCTATATATCTATATATATATATATATATATGTGTCTGTTAGCACGATAGCGGCCGTAAAAATGGTCCGATCTTGATGAAATTTGGTACAGACATGTAAAGTGGTAATCGATTGGACGAGTTCGTGAACCAGCCCGATTGGACCTCCGGAAGGGGGGGTAAAGGAGGATAAACCCCCTCAAAAATGGGTTTTTTGAGCTTTTTACATATAAAAATAAAATGTATCAAATTTTTGTTGGCACCATTGAATTCAGCTCAAAAAAACAAACAATTTAGTATTTTGAATCACTGCTCTATGTCCATTCGTTACCGAGATATTGAAAGTGGTAAACACAGTACGTTGTCCCAATGTTAACTTTATGGGAAATAAGTAAAATTGTATATTTCGTTTATTTCTCAACATATCTTGATAAAACTTGGTAAATGGCTTCTTCTAGTTCAGATCTACTAAATATTGAATTAAAACCAACCAGTTTAAACATACCTGTGGCAGCAAACCTGCATACTCATTCCCCATGTTAATCTTATGGAGCTTACAAAAACATGTCAAAACTCGCTATGTTAGATTAAAATATATTCTTTTGCATTTGAAATTCGCTGAGTATGCAGGTCTGCTGCAACGGGGGTATTTTTTCTTATATCTCTGGTTCTAATCACATTATAAAGTTTGTTTTGGTCTTAAAATATTCATTGGTTTAATGGCTTCAATTTGAAATATTATTCATTTAAATACGACCAGTCATGTAAATGTGCTTTGAGTTACAAAGCAACATTTAACATAAAATGTTGATTTTTTTAAATTTATTTGTACCTAAAGATTTATATCTCAGGTTCTAAGTAAGTCTCAATATTATATTTTGTCTCAAAACACTTATCTGATCTTAGGCTTTCATTTGAGCCACTTTCAACTTAAATACGACTGCGTAAAAAGAGTTATGACTGTTCAAATATCACAAGATCCTCCAAATTTAACTATTTTTGTTTTGTTTTTCTTATATCTCCGGTTTTAATCACAGCATAACAATTGTTTTTGCCTTAAAAGACTCGGTTATTTAATGGCTTTAATTTGAAATATTAATAATTTAAATACGACCAGCCAGAGGAGAGTTACAAAACAACATTGATCATAAAATGTTTATTTTTCAACATTTATTTTTACTTAAACATTTATATCTCAGGTTCTACTCAAGTCTAAATATTAGGTTTAGTCTTAAAACACTCATCTAATATTTGGCTTTCATTTGAGCCACTGATGATGTTAATTCGACTTTGGGAAAAAGTAATAAGCCTATTCAAAGATCATTTGATCTTCCAAATTGAAATATTTTTGTTTTGATTTCCTTATATCTCCCGTTCTAATCACTTTTCAAGTTCGTTTTTGTCTCAAATAAAAGAAAAAGAACTCATAAGTGTTTTAAGACCAAACATAATGTTTAGATTTGCTTAGAGCCTGAGATATAAATATTTCAGTTAAAATAGATTTTGAAAAATCAACATTTTATGTTAAATGTTGCTTTGTAACTCATCATCTCGGACTGGTCTTATTTAAATGATTAATATTTCAAATTGAAGCCATTAAACCACTGAATATTTTAAGACCGAACTTTTTTTTTAAAACAAACTTTATAATGTTATTAGAACCGGAGATATAAGAAAAACAAAACAAAAAAAATGTTTTGTTGTTTGGCATTGTTTTAAGACTAAACCTAATATTATTTAGACTTGCCTAGAACCTGAGTTATAAATGATCAAGTAAAAATAAATTTTGAAAAATAAACATTTTATGATCAATGTTGCTTTGTAACTCTCCTCTGGCTGATGGTCATATTTAAATTTTAATATTTCAAATTAAAGCCATTAAATAACGGAATCTTTTAATACAAAAACGATTGTTATGCTGTGATTAAAACCGGAGATATAAGAAAAAAAACAGAAATAGTTAAATTTGGAAGATCATGTGATCTTTGATCAGTCATATAACTCTTTTTACGCAGCCGTATTTAAGTTGAAAGTGGCTCAAATGAAAGCCACAGATCAGATAAGTGTTTTGAGACCAAATATAATATTGAAACTTACTTAGAACCTGAGATATAAATCTTTAAGTACAAATAAATTTAAAAAAATCAACATTTTATGTTAAATGTTGCTTTGTAACTCATCTCTGACTGGTCGTATTTAAATGAATATTATTTCAAATTGAAGCCATTAAACAACTGAATATTTTAAGACCAAAACGAACTTTATAATGTAATTACACTGGAGATATAAGAATACCCCCGTTGCAGCAGACCTGCATACTCAGCGAATTTCAAATGCAAAACAACATATTTTAATCCAACATAGCGAGATTTGACATGTTTTTTATAAGCTCCATAAGAATAACATTGGAAATGAGTATGCAGGTTTGCTGCTACAGGTATGTTTAAACTGGTTGGTTTTAATTCAATATTTAGTAGATCTGAACTAGAAGAAGCCATTTACCAAGTTTTATCAAGATATGTTGAGAAATAAGCGAGATATAGAATTTTACTTATTTCCCATAAGGTTAACATTGAGAAAACATACTGTGTTTACCAATTTCAATATCTCGGTAACCAATGGACATAGATCAGTGATTCAAAGTACTAAAATGATTGTTTTTTTTAGCTAAATTCAATGGTGCCAACAAAAAGTTTATAAATTTTATTTTTCTATGTGAAAAACTCAAAAAACCCATTTTTGGGGGGCTTACCCCTCTTTACCCCCCTTTCCGGTGGTCCGATCGGGCTGGTTCACGAACTCGTCCGAGTGATTACCACTTTACTTGTTTGTACCAAATTTCATTAAGATCGGACCATATTTACGGCCGCTATCGTGTTAACAGACAAATATATATATTTATATATATATATATACTGTATATATATATATATATAGATATATATATATAAAAATTCGAACGAATGGTGTTTTTTGCTTCTGGGGACCCCAAAACGAAAAGTTAACATTGTCTCGGACTTAGCTCTTACGATGAGTACTACCGTAATAGCTTATTCCTTTAAGGAAATTCGCTAAAAAGAAAACAAATAATAGTAAAATTTATAAACGCCCATAAGAAATTTCAAAAAATTCTGAAATCAGTTCCACCTCCCAAAAGAATCTTTAAAAATAATCTCGACAACAGCCATCAGATATTCAATTAACATTTTAAAGAACCATTTATATAGTAAATACCAATAATTAATTATTCAACAATTTTTTATAATATTCCAAAATTCATCAACCTTTGTTATTCTGCAACCTTGGTTATTCAGCAACTTGTAAATTATAAGAAGGTGTTAATTTATTATTTACTTAATAAATTATCATTATATAGGGAAGAATTTTCATTTGAGTATATCTCGAGAACAGAACAATATTTTCAAAAACGGATTGCGGCATTGTAATTAGCACGAAAATCTGATGTGTCACAACACCACATTCACATTTAAAAAAATGTGTATCTAATATGGCGGATCCAAGATGACGGCTGAAAATTAATACCCAATCAAAATAAAGTATTTACCTCCCATTAACTATCGGTGGTGGTTTAAAATCAATATTTGTTTGTACACCACAAATACATATTTTTTAATGTCTGTTTCTCTATTTTCGGCCCTTTGAACTTAGACCTTCGATATTCAAAATTACCCAAAGATACCCGACTGGCATCCACCGTATTCTTGTTCAGCACATCAAATAGTACTAGAATCTACTATATATTTGTCAAATACGACTCACCTATCATCGCACAGCCCAAACTATACGACCTAAGACTTTGAAATTTTGCGTGGACGTTCCTTTTTAGGGCGTAGGCATCCGCTAAGAAAGGATTTTACACACGATTTGTAGTACAAAGGGGTTTTTGGCGAGGTCAAAGTTTTCAAATTTTCCCACATAAAAGTGTTATGGACGATCTTTTCTTTACATTTTCAACGTTCATTCAATCAAGCAGCTGGAAGTTAGCATCACAAATGTACAAAATATGCTGTTACAACTGATTATAATTTGCTTTCTTTCATCACGTTTTTATGATTTTTTTGTTGATTTATTTTAAGGGACATAATTATCAACTATATATTTGTCAAATACGACTCACCTATCATAGCACAGCCCAAACTATACGACCTAAGACCTTGAAATTTTGCGTGGACGTTCCTTTTAGGGCGTAGGCATCCGCTAAGAAAGGATTTTACATGATTCGTAGTACAAAGGGGTTTTTGGCGAGGTCAAAGTTTTCAAATTTTCCTATATAAAAGTGTTATGGACAATCTTTTGTTTACATTTTCAATGTTCATTCAATCAAGCAGCTGGAAGTTAGCTTCACAAATTACAAAATACGCTGTTACAGCTGATTATAATTTGCTTTCTTTCATCACGGTTTTATGATTTTTTTGTTGATTTATTTTAAGGGACATAATTATGTACTATATAAAAGTTACATTTAGTTTAATTTTAAAACCTATTGTGTTTAATCATTAATTCAGTATATGGCACCATCTTTATTTCGGCAGCGGGAGTTTATGCCTGATACGATGATTTGGTGTTTATACTAATTCGACCTCTATAGTTCAAAGCCTGAAGAGCGTGCTGCCTTTCGTGGTTGAGTCTTGAAACTAAATCCCGGCAAGACTGAAAGAGAGGGATACAGTAGTTTATTTAGTCACCGACAGACTGTGCTGTAATAATCTAATTATTTTATCTATTTATATAGAAAAATTATAAAAATCCCTAAGTTTTAAGGGTCTGTTAGCGGGCTCAAATTTTTGAAATACTCCCATATAAGTGTAATGGATGATCTTTTGTTTACTTTTCCAATTTCATTCAGTCAAGCAGAGGGTAATTAGCTTCTCATACGGATACGTTGTTTCAGCTTATTTATAATTTGATTCCCTTCATAATTTTTTATGGTTGTTTGTCAAATTATTTAGGCCATACTCACTATACAAAAGTTACATTTAGTTATGGTTTACGTTTAATCCATCATCGTTTCTGTACCTTATCTGTTTAATCATAAAATGTGGCGCAATCTTTATTTAGCCAGCGGGGAATATAGTTTTTCCCTTAGGGCGTCCATAATATATTTATCCCCCAAAAGAGTTTGGCGAATTCCTTTTTCATCTAAATCGAGGGTGGCCTGGCTTTGCACGGGAAAAACAAGCGCTGCAATCTGTAGTTGACCTTTCAAAATATATTAAAAATCGCCCATATATGCAATGTATACAGAATCCTCTAAGAAGGGACACCTTTCGGAAAAATGAGTAGTTCCCGTGCCGAAAACGAGATGGCGCCACTTTCATTTTTCAGTCCGATTGGAATATTTGTTGGAGTTTACGGATCAAGCTGACTTTCTAAAGTCAAGCAGCTGGTTGTTATACAGGGTGTTTTTTTTTAAACGCAACCCATTTTTAAGACTAAATAATTCACATATAAATATGATATAAGTATTGTTTTACGGCTCTTAACGTTTTATACACTCTATTTTTTAAATTTGACCACATTTAGTTCACCTTATGTGCTCAAAAAATTCGTCAGTGGCATTTGTATGAAGTTATGCTCCCTCTATCAAATTCCCGAACACTTGTTGCTAGGTACCTGTTTGCATTACATTTGTTTTGTTTGTTATGAGGTAGTGAATGTGCTGTGACTTATTTTTTAGGCCTTACTTTGTATGTATCCCCAAAAAACATAATAATGTAGTGGGGTCAAATCCAGGGATATTGGGGGGAAATAATCCTTCACCGATAAAATCAAGTTTTGGGTTGCGTTTTAATGTGTGTGTCTTTAAGCACGATAACTCGCGTAAAAATGGTCCGATCTGAATGAAATTTTCCACAGACATGTAAAGAAGTACTATTCTACGAAAAAAAATCACAAGATATTCAGCACCTCAAAACAAACATAACAAATTTCATGCAAGAAATTCAAAGAGGTACCCTGCAACACATGTTCGGGAATTTGATGGAGAGAGCATAACTTTATACGAATGCCAATGACGGACTGTTTAAGCACATAATGTAAATTAAATGTGATCAAACTTAAATAATAGGTTGTATAAAATGTAAAGATCAATAAAACAATCCTCATTACACATTCATATGTGCATTATTAAATCTTAAAAATGGGTTGCGTTTTAAAAAAAACACCCTGTATTTTTACAGTTGTATGTTAGTGTTTTATATTACTGTAATCTTTGACCATGTTTAATCTGTTTTTTTCTTATTTTGCAAACATTCTCACTTTTAAATTTGGACAATGAGTGGAAGTGCGGACGACGGAGCCAGCTTGAACTATTCCATTCGTCAGCGCTAATTTATCCTCTGCTTTAAGGCGGTGGAACTGAAAGAAAACATTGAATATCCCTACTTAGAGGGTTCTGTACACATTGATATATGTTAAGTGAATCAGTTTGAAACACTGTCGACGGACAGCGCCATTATTCCGAACATTCAGCTCTTTATTGTACGTTATTGATACCCTATTTAACAATTTTAAGCTATATTGGCAAACCAGCATAGAAATACCTTAAAATTGACACATTTAAGGTTAAAATCGGACTTGCCGTTTTAGAGTAATGACTGTAAAAAAAACCTACATCATCGACTGTGATATAAGTTTAACTGTTTTTTAAACCTACACAACGCCACAACACGTAAACAGACCTCTATATTACAAATTCTTTGATCTAACCTTTTTTCATTTAGTCCCTTCAGATTCGTCAAATCAAGGTTAGACTTAGAGTTTGTCGTGAGCGAAGCCACGGGAACTGCTAGTCAATCATAAAATTTGGGTAGGACCCTACTTCAAGGTCACATGGCTTGGCGACCGGACTATCTTTACTTTTTCCCAAAATCTTGGAGTGAACCACATGTGGTTCCAAATCCAACTGGAAAACTCATTTTGTGTTTCATGCACAGTAGGGAAATGTTCTGTTTTATTCAACTTTTAAATCACACTTGGTAAAAATTCGCTTATTCTCTTAATAAAATTATATACAGCAGAGTCTCACAAACCCGGACTAATGTGGACCGAACGGTGTCCGGGTTTGTGAAAATTCCGAGTTATCGGGAAATGAGTAAAAATAAGAAAAAATAACAATTGTTTCTGTTCTTTCTATAAGAAATCATTTATTTATTGCATAGTAAAAATATAAAAACTATATTAGCTACAAAAAAACTTAAAGAAAAACTAAAACTGTTTTAAATGTGTCACACCGTGCTCTGGCCTTGAATCTCAATGCATTTTATTGCTCTGGTAGGCTTTCCGAGTTATCCAGAATTCCGGGTTATCGAAGTCCGGGTTTGCGGGACTCTACTGTACAACCATGAGCCAAAGCTCCAACAAGTTTCACTTCACCATCAATTAAATGTTTTAAGTTATTAACTTTATTTTTCTTATTTAGGTACTTGTCATGCGACAGACTGTTTGTATCTGTATAGAGTAACAAGATATTTGGCGAGTTTCCAAATGTCAGAATTGACTGAAGAGTTCAAGGATGCTATTTCAAAACACGTAAAAATATGGACAACATTTGCTGCAACCGGGTAAGTAATTCAACAATTAGATTTTACATTTTATGCAAGATTTCTGCGGCTGTGGCTACTGCGCAATCAGCCATTATAAAACAAACTATCAGTATATGATGTATAACATTGGCACTCTATAACCTTGTTTTCAGAAAAGTGCTCCCTCTCGCTCTCCCCTTGCACATTGCAACCAGGAGCCTTGGACAGTCGCAGTTCCAAAAACTGTACATTTATAAGGTTTAGACTATTGTGTATGGTGTTAGAAACATTTTTACTTTCATATTTTTTTAATCTGTTAAAATCAGTTAACCTCTTTCACATCAGTAGATTGCTTATAAATAGGTAGGGCGTTTTTGCTACATATGGTAAACAACACACTTAACAGTTAACATTGTGCTGAATGTAGAAAATCAGCTGGTTGTATTTACCATATCGGTTTACGGTAGGTGGCAAAGACTATTATCAAAAGTCTGGCTAAAATAAGACCTCTGATATTACAGCTAATTTGTAGTAGTAATTTTGTTTTCCAGAGATCCAAATTTTGAAGAGCTGGGCGTGAGGTGGTTTAGGGACTCACTGGCTAACCCTTGCTACATGGACATCGGGACTGATTGGATGATGAAGGAAGGAGAACCTTTGGCCGATAGGATCCACTTCTGGCAGCAGCTGTCTGACAAATACTGCAAAGATTAATCATTCAGTGGCCAACTCTGCTGTTGCAAACCTGCTTAAAAAGAATGAATTTATGACATACATACAAACTTTATGTTAATGACCACAACATAAGATGCGATTCGTATAGTTTTTAGTGTAATCCAAGAATACATTAATAAATACTGTATTCAAACAATGCTGGTATCCTTCATGGAACAAATGTAAAATAATCAAATATAGACTTGAGAATATTTCAAAGATTAATATTACTAGAGATCGCCAGTGGTCGAAAATTCGACCAATTTTCAAATTTAGAAATAGTGATAGCTAATTTTGTAAACGATCTTGACATACACCAATGCATGTCTAAATACATTTCATATAGTACACATTTTCCATGTAAACACATAATATAACTAAATGGGAACCAAAAGCAAAAGAGAAAGATTCAATCTTTGACTAATTATTTTACCTCACCTCTGGCGCATATTTATGGCATGGTTTATATTACTTAGTGTTTTATTAAGATTCCACATTTCTTTTTTTAAAGACTGAGCTGATTATTGATTCAGAGAACAGTAAAAATTCAGTCATCAAATAAGTTTATCCCATATACACCCCTTACCATAGTTCCCTCCCTCCCTCCCTCAATTCATTCCTTCCCTCACTCTCTACTTCCCTTCCTTCCGACCTTCTTTCCACTTTTCCCTCCATTTCCCTTTCATTCACTTCTTAACATCTCCACTCCCTCCTTTCCCACCCTTCGGAACTTTTTCCCTTCCTCCCTACCTTTCAGACCTTTTCCCTCCCTCCCTCTCTTCCTCTCATTATCATTAAAATATTATACATATTTTACCCATTCTCCACCAATGAAAAACAAAATTTGAATGTAATGTCTATTTGTACTCCAGTAGCACGTCAGTTAGTACACTGGATGGTAAAGTAATTTTTATCTCTTAATCTTATTTAAGCGACCGATCTTTATTTTCTGCCTAAATCTCAAATGAAACACATTTGAATATAATATCTTCAATCTTCTCTAAATACTTAGTCCTGATTTCATCAAATACTATATTTTCAGTCCATGCCCCAATAAAACTTATGGCTTGAAACGGTTTGAAGATAATATTTTGTTCTTAACTCTGTTAGATCTTTTTCTGGGTGAATAGATAGATAGATAGATAGATAGATAGATAGATAGATAGATAGATTTATTTAGATCATTGAACCTAACTAGTGGCTTGTAGGGGCAAAAGCCCCTATAAATAAAATACAAATGCTTAATAAAAATATATATTTAATGTTTCCTTCACACTCACAACTCGGTAACTGTTTGGCGGAATTAAATGTGTAAAGTGAAATGTTAATTATACTTTGACATTTGCTAGTGCGTATCAGAATTTTAAGAAAGGGCGTTAGCCTACTTCAGTAGTAAACGGCTAAATTTTTGAAACAATGGCGCTATGGATGTCGTTCTCAAAACAACTCAGTTCACATCGTTTACAATTATTAAAAATATGGACGCATGGTTTAAAACAATTCTTAAGGTTAACCACAGACTGTGAAACTTAATTTATTTGCCAAAGAAAGTCGTGACATTTAAGTTAACTCAAAAATGTAAACAAATGTCTATAGCCTCTACCTAGTTCAAAAGAGTATTATATTGGACAGTTAAAGGGTACTTGTTATGGAATTCTCCGTTTGAGGCTACATTGTACACACTAAGCAAATAAATAAATAAATAAGGATTAAATCCGAAAATGGCCTCCCGTTAATGACTCCACACTCCACCTCTGGTACCCTACGTTCAACACTTTTTTTATGGTTGCCCGTGAATAAATACTGCTTTGTCTTGGTAGATTCAAGATTGAAGATACTTTTGATTGGCCAAATTTAAAGGTGAACCTTTTTGGTGGAATCAAATTTAAAGCTGATGTTACACTCAGCTGATCTACACTGTTAGACGTTTTTAGATTACAATGATTTTAAATGGCAGATATTTAACGTAATATCTTATTTCTTGATAAAATTAAAGACATTTTTGTATTTTTCCTCAGTCCCTGGCACCAAGACCTTCTATTTGAGCCCTTTCCCATTATCTTGCAAGTGCAAGGCCTGTGACTTGCCAAATGCCCATAATTTCGGCGCAAAAATTTCGCTTACATAATATATTTATATCGATCATTTGGCATTAAATCAGCATCGTTATAACGTAAAAGAAACACTTAACTCTTTATAATTTTATATTGTAAATATATACTCAAACGCGTAATTATAAAGTCTGAAATCTTAAAATTAAAATATTTATTTGTTATAGTAGGCCTACATTGAACATAGTTAGCTGCCTTTTGAAAAAAACCCCATAGTCAACATCTATCATATGGCTTTGAATCAAGCATCAGCACCACATGTTTGAATGTCAACAAAACAGACGTTTTTAGATCCCAATGCTTTTTAAATGGCAGATATTTTACGTTATTTCTCGTTTTCTGGTGAATTTCAAGCAATTTCAGTATTTTTCCCGCCATCTCGGAATAGAGACCTTTAATTTGAGCCCTCTCCCATCTTTCTACGACTTACCAGACGTTCACAATTTTGACGCAAAGAATCGCCTTACGAAATTAAATATATCATACAGGTAATAGATCGTGTCATACATTTACAACCCTAAATATATAATGTAGATGTGATACAATTCACATATAATATTCATAGCTAAAATCTATAAACAAGCACTAAACTAGACTAGACATAAAGCCATTCACAAATTTCATAGAATAGTAAATACATGAATTTGTTATTTTGTCATAAATTAAAACAAAATTCTGTGAACATCAGACCGAAAAAACTCTTCCAAACAGTAAAATAGTCTCACAGATAGCCATTCAGACACTCTTTTCTTAAAAATAGATTCAGGTACATTACGTGATCTGATGGGCAGTTTGTTAAATAATTTAATACCAACTGATTTAAATGAAGACTGTGTTACACTTAATCTACAATATTGCTCATGAATAGAATTACAATTTCTTGTATTGTAGGAGTGAATCCGATTGTACTGTGGCTTCAATGTTGCGCTTGGTATGCATGAGGCATTCCAGAATGTATACATTTTTTACAGTTGGAATTTTTTCATTGGTAAAATATGGTTTACAATGTGCATTGTACTGTGCACCGGAAATAAGGCGCACAGCTTTTTTCTGAAGAATTAAAACCCTGTTAACACCTGTGGCATTTCCCCAAAACAAAATCCCATATGAAATCACACTGTGAAACAAAGCAAAGTATGCTGATCTTAAAAAGCTTTTTGGCAAAAGGTTTCTCAAATGTCGTATTAAATATATTACTCTGGAGAGCCTCCTGCATAAATAATCAATTTGAACTTCCCAGTTGAGTTTGACATCAAGATAAATTCCTAACAATTTGACTGAGTTAACTGAATGAAAAACATCTCTCTTTAATGTAAAATTTATCATCTGGGTTTTGTCATTATTTAAAAAGAATTGATTTGAATTGTACCAAGTTACTGCATCCTCAAATACCTTACTCATCAATAAATTTAAATTCACAAAAGATGGGTCTGATGAAAAAAATGTTACATCATCTGCAAACATGACTGTGTCTGAAGCTACATTGACATCAAGGTCATTTACCAAAACGAGAAAAAGAAAGGGTCCCAGGACTGACCCCTGTGGTACTCCATATTGAACATTTGTTTGAGTTGAAGAGACTCCTTTTACAGAAACCTTTTGTTGTCTATTTGAAAGGAAAGATTCAATAAAATTTAAGTTACTTCCAATTACCCCGTAGAACTTTAATTTCTTCAAGAGAAGAATACTAACTCGTGTCATTAATGAATTCCTTACATTTATTTATTGCTTGATAACAATTTTTTGTTGTTTTGGTTTTATATCTCTAATGAAAACAGCATACATTTTTGCCCAATTTTGGCTCTCACATAATGTTTCTACATCTAATTTTTACTCAACGAAAAATAATTTGAGTTAACAGCTACAACAGATGACAAATGTACAGTTCTGTTTTGTTTTCTATCTCCTCCATGGCAACTCGTAAGGCCAATGTTAATTTTTTTTTAAATTTAGAATTAAATTTTCTGCTTATCTAAAAGACAATTTTAAATTTTAATGGGATTGTGCATATCTACAGAAAAATACAATTTTATCGGTGTTCTTATATTTTTGCTACGTTACACACAGGCTGAGAAAAGAGGAGGCCAAAAACGTTATGGAAAAAATGCTTGTCTATTAATATAAAGATTCTATGCATCCATTTGACTAAAATGTCTTTGGAAACAACTAAATATGTTTTGAAAGAACATATTCACCATTGAGCATCATACCATTACAAACTTAAGTTTTACTCCAATATTGCTTATTTCTCAACTTAAATATTGAGAACCAACACCCTTGACAGCTGATTAAAATCCGTCATTGTTAGAAAAGAGCGCAAGGGGGTTGTAGGGTTTTGGATAGGTATTTAACTATCAATAGCCATCTCTAGTAATAAGGCCGTGGCCTTCGACCTGGCAATGCCGCTTCTCAAGGGTTTTTTGCATGGTAAAAAACCTTACAGAGCCAGCTGGTTTCAAGTAAACAAAAAATAGTGCCTTAAGAGAATATGGTTAAAGAAATCAGCTGAATCCTTAGGCGCGATGTTGCCATTTACTAGCGCTGCGGCCTTGTACTTGAGATGGCTGTGAACTTTGAACTATCTCAAAGTATGCAATTATATTTCACCCAGTACAGTTGGTCACTTTGAGTGATAGTCACATTTACATTTCGAAGGATGTCGAATTATAAATACTGGATCATCAAGATTCTTCTACGTATTGTTTTTTTACTGCTCAGACGTGGTTCTATACACCTTTTGTATTATTTTGGAATAAAGGCTACTATTAACGTGTTGTTTTTTTAAGTAAAGTCCTATTTTTGGTGTTGATTGTTGGTATTTAATATTTTCAGTTGAACAATAAGGAGAAAATATTTGAAAATAATACAACAACTATTTCTCTGATCTTTGCTTAGGATCGATGTAGCAAATTATAAAGTAAAAAAATCCACTCAAGTATTCAGCCAGTTGAGTAGCACTGAACATTCACATTTTAAATATGTTCCTCATTTAAAATAAAAATTACATATTCACAATGAAACCAAGAAAATTTAGCAAAACATTAATTTAAAAATTTTTGATGCAATTATATAAAAATATAGGTAACTGATTATCAGCACAAAACTTAGGTAGTTTTTATCCTGACTGTTAGTGGATGTGTACTTGTTTACTCTGCTAATCATTTTCTGTCTTTTTAAACCACGATAACACAGCTGTTACATAAACAATTCTTAAACGTGACCTTAACTCTTGGTTTTTTTACCAGTTTTGTAGGTTATGATGACTTGTTTCAAGTTTTAAAGGTAAGAGCCTTTTTCCAGTTAAATTTACAAACATTAATTTGCTGACATTTTTCTACTTCCTCTCAGTCATTTAAGTGTTAAATATAAAAAACGAAGGTTTACAAAGGGGGAACAATGAAATAAATTAATAAAAATTTGATTTATAAAGATGGATCAATTGTAAAAAATATTATTTAATCCATGGATTATTACCTATTTTAGGTTATTTATCAGGAAATAATATTAACATATGGTGTGAATACCAAACACTGAAATTCATAATAAAAAAATAGTTAAAGGAGTTTTTCTGAAACTCAGAAAAAAATAGTTACCGAAGATAATCAGTTAATTTGTAAAGTAACAAATCTTTCAATAATTTGCTGTTACTCCAGAATACAATTACCCCCTTTTCACCTCAAGAAAAACTTAACTTTCAAATTTTTTCCCCAATTCCTCTCTCTTTAACTTTCTGAGAGTGAGGAAACTCTTGGTCATAATAAATTTAAATTTAATAAATTAAGTTTTATGGGGGTATGGTAACAAAAGTATGAAATTATTGAGGTAATTCATGTTCAGATTTAATGTGGCTTTGGCAGCCATTAATTTTAGCCAAATGACAATCTCTCTCCTGAATATTCCATTATTCTTACATCTTACATCCTGTAGCGCTCGATGACCCGTAGGTGTAGAGCTTGTCAAGGTGCCCACGAAGTTGCAGGACACATTTGTTAGGAAAATTTAGGTAGGAGAATGGGAGGTGTCTAATTTGGATGGTTAGGCCTGATTATTTAAATTTTGACACAACTCCCAAAACTCTTGCAAATTGTAGAAGCAATGTTCTATTAAAAACTGCTTTAATCTAAGTTTGAATGAACTATAGTTATTTATATTGCGCAAAGAGCTTGGCAAGGCTTGATACAATTTGGTACCTATGTACTGTGGTTTTTTCTCGAAGATCGAAAGTCTGTGTGTCTCTGCATACCTATCCCTAAACCTAGTATTATAATTATGTGACTGGATACCATTGATCTTTTGAGAATCAAAGTTTCTTACATAAAGAATGTTTTCAAAAATAAACAAACTCGGTACCGTAAGGAGCCCCAGCCCCACAAAAGCCTCCCTACAGTGCGCTCTGAATGGTAGGCCTGACATTGTTCTTATTGCCTTCTTCTGGCAAGCAAAAATTCTTTCTCTATTGCCTATGGTGCCACCCCACAAAATAATTGAGTATAGCAAGTGACTCTCAAACAGAGCATGATACACAAGTTTATTGAGATGTTCATTCTAGTATTTGCATATTGATCTTAAAATGAAAATACTTAAGTTTGAGAAGAAGAAGGTCGGTATTGACACAGTCGAATGCTTTCGACAGGTCAGCGAAGCAACTAATGACTGAATCTCCTGCTTCCATGGCATCTATACACTGTGAGACAAAATCGACTAGGGCCAGTTTGGTGGATCTTCCCCTCCGAAACCCATATTGTTTGGAATTAAACAAATGGTTTTGCTCAAAGAAAGAAGTTATTTGTTCGCAAACTACACGCTCAATTATCTTAGAGGCTGACGGCAGGAGTGAGATTGGACGATAGTCGCCGGGGTTGGTCTCATCCCCTTTTTTAAATAAGGGTCTCACTACTGCAACTTTACAGTCCTTAGGAAAAATTCCATTACTTAATGATGCATTTATTATGTGTGTAAGAGGCTTAACTATTTCCGTGTCACAGTACTTAAGTACTGCCATACTTATGCCGTCCTTGCCACAGGATTTTTTAGGCTGAAATCTGGAGAGAATCTTTAACACCTCTTTTTCATCTACAACTCTAAGAATGTCAAAGTTGAGTTGTGGGTTTACTAAGTTGAGGTTAAAACTATCAATATCTACTTCAGAAAGATCTAAAGATTCGGTAATGTTTGCAAAGTAGCTATTGAATGTTTCAGCAACTGCCATTGGGCTTTTAATAATCTGATGGCTGTGACTATCCATGAGTACCAAGTTTTTTGTAACATGGCTATCTTTGCCTCTAAACTTGTTTATAACTTGCCAAGCTGTTTTAGATGGATTTGCGGCATTGGATAATGAATCCTTCATCCATTCAGATTTGGATCTGTGTATTTCTCTTGTGTACCTCTCTTTGGCCTCAAGGTACCGTGCTTTGTTCAGTACAGTCATATGGGATTTCCAGATGTTATACATGTCAAACATTTCTCTCCTAGCAGACTTAACATCCTGATTAGTCCAGTAATTTTTGGGCATGTGGAAGTTGATTTTTTAATGATTGGGCATGCTATGTCAAAGTAGTATAAAAATGTATTGATAAAAGCTGCATATTTATCATCTATTTCATTAGAATCAAAAACTTCATTCCAGTTTTCAGATCTTAACCTAAGCTTAAGCTTATGTAAGTTTTGTGGCTTAAGATCCCTTGATTCGGATTCTATTTTCTTATTACTAATTTTCTTAAAAACAGGTATTTCAAGACTTATGGCACAGTGATCAGATATTTCCTTACCAATGGCTTAAACTGTCCTTTCTACTTTATTCAATGAGAGTGTAAAGTGATGACCTGCCGCCTGCATCAGCTGTAATGTTGGCAGGCTGTGTCACATGAGTACCTGATGTACTTGCTACAGAACTCCAAGGTGCTTTAGAAAAATCTGGAGCTGAAACTGAATGTCTGTCGCAAAGCAAATTATGGTTATGTTTGTTTGCAGTGAACATAAAAAATGCACTGAGCTTTACCAGGGCCTGATTAACCACTAGGCTGACTAGGCTACAGCCTAGGGCGCCAGACAGCCAGGGGCGTCAAATAAATATTTTTTTGAAAGAATAAAAAAATAAACTTGAAAGTCCCACCCCCCTTTGTGTGTAAATACGACCTAGCGAATAGCCGCAGCGACAGTGGTTTTATTCGTTTGTACGGTTTTTTACTACCTAACAACGCTATCGGACATAATTTTTGAGACTATCTAAAAGGTAGCAGCATATTCTGGGCAGTCACAGACCCCAGTTTTGACAAATGGAGGGAATAGCTTGAGCAATCTGGATCTGGTGTATGGGAGTTACCCCTGTCGGGTAAATCGAATCGATGAAAAGTTTTGTACCAACTGTATACACCACACCACAGAGTAACCACCATTTGTGAATTCCGTATAATAGAATAGTTAGTGTTACTATGGTAGTACAGTATTTAGTATCTGTCATTAAGTGCTTTGATTAGTGTTATGACTTCAGAGTCTATTTTAGACTGCAGTAGGGAAATCGATATTTACATTAAGAGAAAAGAACAAACCAAATGATTCAGAACACCTTAAAAGGGCGCGGAACGCAATGAGGGTAAGGATGTGCTTATGCGTAAGGTTGAAACATGATATGTTTTTCGCAAAACCTAAATAAGGTACATCTACTAAGAGTCTAACGAACACTGTTATGAAGTATCGTTATCTGATTCACTGATTCAGGTGTGGCAGAAAAGAAAAGCAGTAAGGGTGTGAGTTGAATATGCGTCATAGGCAGCGTGAATTGACCTTGAACATGAAGCTGATCAGACTAGACTTATTTATTATTTTTGTCATTATCTCTGTGTACATTGAACATAGGCGTTTCTAACTTAACTAGAAAAGGTGTTAAGTTAGTTTCTAATAAGTTAAATGTATTTTTTAAAGGTAGACCTATTAGTTGTCAGTTGTGGAGTTGTAGAGGTTGTGACCGCATCAGTTTACCCACATATTATAGCCGTGGTGTGGGAGGGGGAGGAATAAGGAGTGGAAGGGGGTTCAAGAAAAGGAGGGGGCGCCAAATACACTCAAGCCTAGGGGCGCCACACCTCTTAATCAGGCCCTGAGCTTTACAATAAGCAAATAAATAGTTCATAAGACAAATTAATTCATATACACATGCTTTATTTATTCTTCATTTCATGTAGTATATTTTCATTTGAAGTTATTAACCCGGCAGAACTGGCTTAGATTTGAAAATGCGATGACTGACTCACGGTCTTTGGGACCTGGTCTTATATAAAAGTTATTGTATTGAAAAATTATGAGTTTATTGCACAAAAACTCCACTAAAGTCTTTTACATCAGTATTGTGACTACCTTATTTAGGATATATGTGCATACAAAATATTTATATAATATAAAAAAATGTATTTCAAATTGCATTAGGTACTTCAATAATAATTGTTATTGCGTTAAAAATGTCCATATGTTGTACAACAATGTCATTGGCGGATTTGGGCCATAATCGTTGGGGGTGCCGGCTGACCTAACTAATAAAACTTACTCCTATTTGATAATCATCCATTTTAAAGCTTATTTCAAGAAGCTATTTCTTTCATTTAACAAGAAAAACCACTTCATACCTTTTTTATCCTATATAACTCATTCGAATAATGGAAAGTACCATTTCATTTACAGTATTGTAATAAAAACGAATACGATAGGTCTTCTCCTATTGAAAATGTTGAGAATATATTTTGCTTTCAAAAAGTTTTTGAGAACCTATTTAAACTTACAGGCGTTTTGAGTTGTTGGTTAGAAAATAACTGAGGGATTTTAAGTGGACTTAACAAGGTATGATTTTAGTTTCAACTTTAACAAGTAAACAAGTTGAAACATAGGACTAGGATGAAAACCAAATAAATTAAACCAAAAACCAAATAAAATTTGATCAAAATTACTTGGAGCAAAATTAATAAGTTATGCTAGAAAACATTTTCTCTTTTTTGCCAAAACCATACCAAAAATTAGGGGGTGCCGGGCACCCCCTGGCACCCCCAGAAATCCGCCCATTACAACGATGTGTTGAGTCCGAGTTAGACGTTCGAGCCGGTTCTTTGACCGACCATCTCGTCGCGGTAAATAATAAAATACTTGATAACGTGAGACTTTTTTTGTTGTCTCCCGAAACGTCGTTTAATAGCTTGTGAAGTTCGCCATTTGTGTGTTTGTGTTATGTGTGACATGTCTGACTTGTGTGAATGTAGTGTGAAAAACAAGATCGACAAGGACTTCAAGCTGAACAAAAAATGGTGAGTGCTGCCCAATAAATAAAAAGACAAATTAAACGATATGTATATACTGAAAAAAACTCCACAAAAGTATGTACATTAGTGTTTTGAATATGTGCACACCAAACATTTATATTTAACATGAAGCCCTAAGTGACTCACGGTCGAAAACACCAGACCTCTAAAGAAACTTTCATTGAACTGACTGTAAGGGTTAGAGAATGATGGGAAGTG
This sequence comes from Flexamia atlantica, assembly GCA_035578135.1. Classification (NCBI taxonomy): domain Eukaryota; kingdom Metazoa; phylum Arthropoda; class Insecta; order Hemiptera; family Cicadellidae; genus Flexamia; species Flexamia atlantica. The sequence continues at coordinate 41,951,460 of JAQJVK010000004.1, forward strand.
AGTCATGATGTTCCTGGAAAGGTATAGTGACGGCCAGCCCTGCCGACACCCAAAAAATATAATTTTTATCGAAAAAACTACCAACCCGGTCTTTTAGACATGTAAGTCAGTCCTCTCGGGCTAAGGGGATTGGCTGCGAACCATCCGTGGGAACATATGGACAGCCTCTTCTCTGGTTGGTTCTTTTCTATACGAATGACAGTTAAGGGGAGGAGCTTCACTTTACACACTCATTGAATAAAGGTTAGTTATCCTTGTGTTGGATTTTAATCTTTGGCTTGATGTTCATATATTATTTTCTGTATTACCATTTTAGCAACAGAAAATTTTTTAATGTGTAATAGATAGCTTTTAATTGAAGAAAAATCTATAATTGCATGTCTAAACTTTTCATGACTTTAGTGAAGTTACAATTCAAATTAATTGAATTCAAATATCTTTATTCATTAGCTGTACGAATTATGCAGGCAGATTAGTGTCAAGAAAACAAGGGTCATTCCTAAAACTAATACTAAGAATACATATACAGTACAAATAAAAACTTAAGGAAAAACTAATTACGTTTTTATAAACAAAAACAAAAAAAGAAGCTGTTGCCAGCACCTTAAAATGGAACCATATTTCATTGCACATATTGATTTTTTTTAACTACAAAAAAAAGTGTTATATACAGGGTGTCCCTAAACAACATGCTCCCCTTTTGTGTTTTTGTTCCTTGCATAGAGACAAACAGATTTTGCAATATAACCATGGGTCTCCCATGCCTAGTTTTCTGTCTGTCTGTCTGTATGTGTTTTTTACAAACAAATTCACAACTCCTTAACGGTTTGAGGTACAGCGTTGAAATTTCGCACAAATGTTTATCTTATTAGGTCCTATCTACGTTTGAAAGTATACCAAAATATCGTTAACCTTTTCAAAATGGCGGCCATTTAAAGTTTTTGATGCCAAATTTCACGAAAACCGTTAACTTAAACAGAAAATTGCAAGGTACACAAAAGTAAGTCCATTTTATGTAGTTTTCAATGATACCTTGTTTGTTAATATTGGATGAATATTTACCGAGAAATTAATTTTTTTCGCATTGGATGACCACTTTTCTCCATTTAAACAATGTTAAAATTAAGGCGTGTCCAGCTTAACTGTGCCACCATTGGTATCTCAGAAACTATTGGATTTAGAGGTAACTTTAAACGGGGGACTTCACCTACTTTTTTAAGACATTTGAAAATATGAATTCCATTTTCTTGTGAATGGCCGCCATTTTCCAATATGGCGGACAACTTTGATTTTTCTTATGGAACACCCTGTATTTTATGACGTATTTGGATTCTACGCTTAATTTTAAGACTTATTATTTTTTGACATTTTTTCCTAAACTCAATAGTTAAGTGGATATAAGCCGTCAAAGTTTGACTTTTAACACCCCGTATTTTAACATTGTTTATATGGGGAAAAGTGGTCATCCAATGCGAAAAAAATTAATTTCTCAGTGTTCTCAGTGTCTGTCTGTCTGTATGTGTTTGTAAAAACACATACAGACAGACAGACGGAAAACTAGGCATGGAAGACCCATGGTTATATTGCAAAATCTGTTTGTCTCTATGCAAGAAACAAAAGCACAAAAGGGGACCAGGTTGTTTAGGGACACCCTGTATTTGGTATATCTTTAACCCTTGAGCAGGCGCTTCACCGGCAAATCGCGAGCGGGCGCATGCGGAGTTTTACTCCGCAACACTATATTGCACAAATTTTACCCATTTTACTTGTTTTACAACGAAATATTGTATTTTAATGTTGACAAACTTCATTAGGAATCACGTTTCATCGTTGATGCAATTAATTGTTAAACTTTTTAGTTGTAATATTTCAATTGAACATAGTAAGTAATTTCCTAGGATAAAATATGTATTAATTATTATTTACATTTTTGGACTTTTCCTCTCACTTCTCTTTTTCGAAAGCGAAAGGAAAAGTCCAACAAATTTGATAATAATTACAAATCCTTCGATATTATGAATTTTAAAAATAGCTATCACTGTCTGTATAATGGGAAAGGGCGCTCCGTAAACTGAGACGGCATCTCTGAATTGCAAATAACGAGGTACCAAGGGGGGGGGGGGTTGGGGGTATAAATAGATTGCTGGAATGAGGGGCGTAAAGTACGGAGCCGGACACGACCGCCGACACCCATTATGTCTGTTTAATTTAACATAAAAAACACGTGTGGAGGAAAACTCCGCGTGCGCCCGTTCGAGGGTTAAGGCTTTCTTAAAATGCTTATCACTTTTTAATTTCCTTATTTCTATAGGAATGTGCCCAAACAACTTGGATCCAATGTAAGAGTCGATTGAGGTGTTTAACACATTCAAACTAAATGAAACCAACGCAGAGAATTCGGACACTGTCTTGCAAAAATTTTTAAGAATACTGCCAACCTATTAAGAATGTTATCTTTGAGAGATACAAGTTTTTCAATGTGACACAGAAAGAAGGCCTCCCCACTCGTTGGATTTTACTCTTAACAACTCAGAGCAATGCTATTTATAAGGCTACATGGAATGGTGTTATACCACTAATAATAATAATAACCTTATAATATAAAACAACTACTGCATGGATGTTGCTAGTTACTGGTTATAAAAAAAGTAACTAAAGATAAAACATATTTTTCGTTATACTGCTTCAAAAACAGATGTTTTTAATGCATGTTTTCCGGACCTAAATACACTCTTTTTATTCCTAGGAATTAAAAGCTGATGTACTAGATACCAGCTGACTCTTTATAGTCCTAGGACTATAAAAGTCAAAAAGTGCCGAGGACGTCGTAATAATCGAACAATATACATTCGATTACAAATAATCGAAACATTCATCGTTATTATCGAAACATTCATTGTTGTCAGTTTAATCAATTTGTGATACTCGCTCATTTCACTAATCGATTATTACATGCGTTCGATACATCGATAGTTGTTCATTGTTGTCAGTCTACCCTAACACAAATGAAACAGACAATCAGCTGATTGCTTCAAACAGCAAGAACAAGACGGTGGCATCTTTTGAAGGCATATTTGAATGTAAACAAGCTGTAACATTTTGGTTTTCTTAAGTAGTTTACGTATTGTATTGAGCAATATAATGAAAAATATAATTCATCACACAGACCTAAAGCTGCTTTTTTCAACCTCGGCTTACAGCCTCGGTTGTAAAACTTGACCTTGTACGAAAAGCGTCACTTTAGGTCCTTGTAATGAAATATACTATTATTCCTTCTATTTCTAAACATATTTACATTTTGGTAGTAAAGAACAATTAAATTAGTTATCTCTAACAAGACTCTCACTTTATGGGCACAGTAACAAAAACATTGCAATGGATTCTTATACTTACTTTAGCCTTGATTCTCAGTCAAAAAATACATCTACCTTCCATTTAGTTACCATACACTGAAATGAAATGAGCTGACTTCATGGCTACAGTGGCAGCTAGCAAGCTCAGTCACATTATTCGTTTGTATGTCATGTGATTGAATGTTGTATTATTGTGAAAGAAATAGTATTTATACTCAATGTGACTGCCACAGGTACATAAATTCATCTTATGGATGTGTTTGTGTGCCTCCAGGTTAGTTGAAGGCAGACACTTGGACTTCTGATTGATGGAAGTTTTTTAATCTGCGTTTGATGTCTATTTAACATTTATTATTGTATGACTGACTTGCAAGAGTTGTCATTTTTTTCTGTCAATTGTGGCTTGTTTTACATGTTTACATGTTTTAACTTGTTTAGTGTGTGTGTTCGTGGGTTTTCATCCAGTACAAACTGTAGTATGTATGGATGACTATATTTTACAGGCTAAGTTGATATCTCAGGCAGGTTGTCTTACAGTGCTAGTTTTCTTACAATTTCCAAGTGAGATGGAAGAAAAGAAGATTATAAATACAAAAGTGGGAAGCTTACGAGGATCCATTAGGAAGTCACATTTTTCTGACAGGAAATATTACGCTTTCCTAGGAATCCCCTTTGCCAAACCACCCATTGGTAAACTACGATTTAAGGTAAGAATTTTTACACTCAGTAAATCTAAAAATCAAAATTACTTAACTATCAGATAAAAGTTACAAAACTTGAAGCTAAGATTTGGTAACATTGGGCATGTGATGACATGATGATTTGTTGATGACATTTTGATGATGTTTTGAGATGTAAAATCGTCATCAATGTCATCAAGAGTCTTTCAGTTTAGATTTGAATAAAATAAAGTCTATAAATTCGTACATTTCCTCTTAGTTTTGCCAATTGAGTGGTTTTTTGTAAATGCACTAAATATCTTGGAAATTAAAATTTTTAAATTCGGCATTCTCGATAATCAGTCAACTTGAAGCACATTGCAAAAAAACCTGTTAATTAAAATCAACACCATCAAGATTCTTTTTTAATTTGATTTTATTGATTTCAATAGAGCTTTTAACTCCTCGAAAGATTAAACATAAAAGTTTATACTCATTTTCAAAAAGAGGTTTTCAGTTTCCAAAAATTAGCTTATGGTTTCACTACTATGATCCACACTAGCACACACTAGTATGACACTTTACTTTGGTACTTTACACTTTTTACTTGAGACGGCGACCCAGGTAGGTATTTTAGGCCAAGTATGAATGAGAGATAAGTGTAGGATGATTTTGGCATGATCTAGAAGTCTCATTACTGACTAAGATTGGCATGTCCCTTAGATAGGACTGTTAATTAATAGCCCAATGTAACTAGCGAATCTATAGTTTAACTCAGGATCCGAACCAAAATATCTCCAATGAATTATGAACTGGTCTTATATTATGAGGATTGTCTTATGGATGAATGTAGTTTTCTCTGGTTCGGATGTTAATCCCCATCGGGGAATATTATAACTATCCACAATTTGCGACTCCAAGTAGCTTAATAGTATTGTGCGCAAATAAATCATGTTTTACAGGACCCACAACCATTTGGAGGATGGACGGGTGTGCGTGATGCTCTAGAGGATGGAAATAAATGCAAACAGGGTCTGTTAATGCGGAACCCCAATGCTGATTCGAAAAATATCTCAGAAGTTGGAGATGAAGATTGTCTTTATCTGTGTGTTTACACAAACAAGGTGATTTCGGTGTACAGATTGTACAGTAGTATGAGTAAAAATTTTAGAGGACTTTGAAATTCATTGTTGGTGATGGTGAGTGTACATTTTGATTTTGATTTTTGCGGACATGTGCCATCACTGATTAATAAAAAACTTGTTTTTAGAGGACTGTTCAATACAGAAAATTTAAAGAAAGAGGTCAAAATCACCATATCTCAGCCACTCAAATCAGTTCACAAATCAAATCTCAGGATGTGCGGTATAACAATGATTGAATCTTTTTTTTTTTGAGGTGTCATACTACTAAGTACATTCTCAATCAAGTCTTGATCTTTTTAGCTGTAATGACCCCATTCACAATCACACTGGGAAGCTTTATCACTAAATCTATAAATTATATACCTAAGGGGAAAATTAAGGTTTTCAAAGGGTATAAATAAAGAAAATATCACTGTAGTACGGTTAGTTGGGCGAATCCTAAAAAACTGAGAGCTTTATGTAATTTTGGCTCCACAATATATAGTTAATAGCAAACGATGCACCAAAGAAACTGCTGAGAGCTGCTGCAATTACCAAAATATGAAAGGAACAATACATTACATTACTTGAAATGGCAACCTACCCAGGTAGGTATTTTAAGCGAAGTATGAATGACAGATGAGTGAAAGATGATTGTGGTGCAATCTTGTAGTCTTGTACTAACTAATGCCGACTTGTTCATTAGTCAGGACCTTAGACAGGACTGTTAATTTTTAATTATAAATAGGTTACATACCTCCGTCTTCATCTTCATGTAATAATTGTCTTATCAGCTTTATAGGCTTAACAACATGACTACTGTTAATTTGTAGCCCAACAGCCAATGGCAACTAAGAGACTTTAAATTTTAATGTGGGATTGGAACCACAATTTCTTTGGTTAACAATTTACAAACTGGTCTAATTATGAGGACGGTCTTATGAACGTAGTATTTAATAATGCGGACGTTAATCCCCACTAAGGAACACCGCATCCACAAGCTATCCCTCATAACCATCCACAATTCGTGACCTCCAAGTAGCTGTATTACAGGACCGACCACGGTAACTAGTAGTTCTGACTGCCAGGATCATTCAACAACTCCTCTCCTGTCTAACTAATGTTCTTTTCTGTTTCTCTTCAGCTCCCTGATGAGTCCTCCGCCAGACAGCCGGTGATGGTCTACATCCACGGAGGGGCGTTCGTGGGCGGCTCAGGGACGTCCAAGAGTACCCAACCAGACTTCCTGCTGGAGGGAGATGTTGTACTGGTGACAATAAACTACCGCTGCGGTGCTTTCGGTGAAATATCCAAAACATTAATGTTCTTTGAAGTTAATTTAACATATATCCGTTTTATATCATTCGTAAATTTATTACTGCACAGTCCTGCAAGTTAAAAACACTATGAATAGTCAATGAAACAATAATTTTTTTTACTGAATTAAGATTCATAATTCAAAGTTATTTGTTGTTTGCATAATATTATTTTTATACATAATATAATTTCTTACCAGATTATATACTAATAAGATTCTCAGGGCTAACAAAATCCAAAAGTAAAATAATAATTTTCTGCTTAACTCAAGCCGTTGGGGCTAAGTCTCTTTTGGTTCAGGCCCTAACTTTCAGTCTTGGCTGCATTGGCCTCAGAGATTCGTTAGTATATAAACAAATCTAATGGATCTAAAACTAAAAGAATAATTTTTAATTAAATTTCCAGGATTTCTCTCGCTGGAGAATGAGGAGGTGCCGGGCAACGCAGGAATGAAGGACCAAACTCTGGCGCTGAGGTGGGTCCGAGACAACATTGAGAGCTTCGGTGGTGACCCACACAACGTCACCATCATGGGCATCAGTGCTGGAGGGGCTTCGGTGCATTATCATCTGCTCTCACCTATGAGTAAAGGTACAAAAGTTAAACAATTTAAATTTAAGTGGCAATATATCTTAATAAATTGTAAGAATCAACACCACAACAGAATGTGTGGCCACTCCTGGTCTCAATTTCAGCCAAGTCTTGTTGCTGGCTGATCATTTGTTTCATTCCTATAGGGTTTCAAAATGGCAGATGCCATGGAAACCCTCCGAATGTGAATTAGCTGGTTTCAATAGTGTTTTCCTGCCTAAAAGGTTTACTCCATGTTGAATTTATGTCTAGAGGAGAAAAAAGTGATCCTGAGTTTATTAACTTAGAACTTAGATAACTTGACATACCATAAAAAACATGCGATGTGAAAAAATCCTATCGCAGATAAGGATGCTGCTTATCCATGTCGACGCAATGCCTGCTCCTATGAAGCGGCAACAACTTCACAGAACTTTGCCGCCTAATGTGGGACATTTTCAGACCCACATTAGGGAACCTTATTACTCCATGAGAATTTAAGCAGAGCGGTGACGGCAGCTGCATAACTCTTACCCTGAGTAAATACTGTATTTTTAAAGGTTAAGGGGGTTTTTAGGCAGGACATCATTTACAACTGGTTTGTAACTGAAAGAAGCAACATTATCAGGTAAAATACACTTGGCAGGATTTTCAATGGACACTGCCGTTTTGAAACACTGTTAGAATGAATTGCATGATCAGTCAGCAATGAGACTTGGCTGAAATTGAGACTCGGAGTGGACCTTTGACTGCACACTTAATCGCAGAGATGGGGTAACAGGAGTAGATGCGACAAAATGGTCTTTACTTTCTGGATGACCCCCGTATATCCCTAAAAAAATATCGCAAATAACACACAACATCACAACATCTAAGACAAAAAATTAGTAAATTGCCTAAACCATGGAAACCAAGGTAGCACAACCACGAACGGCTAGCTGACTTACATGTCTCATGGGATCACACTCGGGAACAGCTCCCAAGGACTGGCTCCACTATGCCAATGTAATTTATACTTCCTTCCCCATTGCTAACAACAAATGAATTCGTCCTGCACAACAATTGAGCGAGAGCACCTCTCCTAGTTGCCTGGCTTATGCTACTACATTTGTCTCTATGTGCACTTTTTTTAAATTCTCCACTAAATTCAATCATAATATTTCAGGGATATTTTTGAATTCACATAGGGAATTGAGTGCTCTTAATTACTGTAGATTACAATCCACTGTAATTAAGAGGATTGTAAGCTCTCTTAAGTGGATTACAATCCACTGTAATCATACAAGCTGAATCTCTTTTTTACATGAGTCTTGTCAAAACTAATTATGTACGAACATTTAACCTGTTGCTGAAAGCAATTATTGAAGTAACTGGTGGCCAGGATCCATTTAATAAGTTAATCATGGTCCCAGTTGCATTAAATAAAGATTGATTTGGTGTCCTTATTTACAGGTCTTTTTCACAAAGCCATAATCCAAAGTGGATTTTGCCTGATGAATGACTGGTCCTTTCAACGATCACCCACAAAAATTGCCTTAAAACTGGCAAAAAGACTAGGTTGTACATCGGAAAACACAAATGAAGTTTTGAAGTATTTGCAATCTGTACCAAGTGAAGATATTGTGGTTGCGACTCATGAATTCTCCAAAGAAGAGGTTATAAAAAACCTTATTACTCCATGACAGCTTTTTTGTCAAAGGTCTCAGAGAGCAGCTGTGACCAATTACATGTTCAGAATTTAAATACTATCCTCTTAATGAAAGTTGAATTCCCATAAAGTAATTCTATTTATAACTGTTTCTCATTGAAATAGTTTCCCAGTACATGTTTATCAATAATAATTTTGATTTATTTTACTTTAATGCATATTTGTTTGTTTCTACAAACAAATACCTACATTGGTTCCTTAAAAAAATTGGATTTTGATTTAATTTTACCTTAGACTAAAGTGTGGTTAAGTAATTAAAACCAACTTTTGACAGGAGTACATCACTTGGACTGGTCTGGTTTTCTCGCCTTGCATGGAAGTGATAGGTTCCAATAAGTTTCTACACGACTCTCCCTCAAACCTGATGAGGAAAGGGGAGTTCACTAAAGTCCCAACTATTGTGGGGATTGTAGAGAACGAGGGAAAAGTGCACACGTATATGGGTATGTTGACTCCCAATAATGTAGAGACGCAAACAAATTTTTGCTCAAATTGAAGAAAAAGATTGTCTGTATTTCATTAGTGCACAAATTAAGTTAATTTAATGTTGCAATTGAGGCTATTTCGATAAGAAATAATCATTTATCACTCCTCTCAGTTTACTACAAACCTAAAAATATATATTTTTGATGAAAAAATATATATTTTTTGCTGCATAAATGTTTATATACAAGTCTTCATCCACTATAGAAATCCTTAACAGCCTGGTCCTAAACAATACCTTAAATCCCTTTCTAAATTTGTCACTGCATGGTTCTGGTTAGCTTTTTTTACAATGATTTGTATCAGAACTGAAAAAAACAAATATTTATTTACTAATAAACTCAAACATTTTCCTCTAGTAAGCTATTTTAACATTTACAAAAATTTTGTGTTTATCTTAGAAAACGTTTTCTGTTATTCATTCTGGAACTGACAAAACCTGATGTATTTTTCAGCACAAATTTGTTTCAAATTTGAAACAATACCTGAAATAATCAACAGTAAACCTGCTCTTCTTGTACCCCCATATCTTGGTTTAAATCCTGGAAGTAAAGAACAAAATGATGCTCAAAAATCTTTATGGGATTTTTACTTTAGAGGAGAAAAACTTTCCCTTGCCAATTACTCTGAATTTACCAAGGTAAGTTGAAACTTAGGCTCCTTGTGAGGGTATACGTAAGATTTTAAGAATGGAGATGTACCTACTTGTTACTTGATGATGTTATCTACCTCCTTACCAAATATTATATTAATTGATCCAGTATTTTTGTGTGATTCGGTTATAAATGAATACAGTGAAAGTTTTGTAGTGTCGTATTCTTTTAGGGGAAGTTTGATAATTTTGTCTATTTGTTATAATAAGAAAGTTTATAAAACATTTTTTCTGGGTGGTTTAGAGTTGTACAATAGTAGTTTAGGTCTGAACAATAGTCTATATCACTACTAGTCACGAAAGTAGCTCATTTCGGGGCAAGAAACCCCCCGAGGCGAGGCGTAAGCCGAGCATGTAAAACACTATCGAGTCCCGAAATGGGACCTTAGTGATGAGTTGTGAACAATACTTTTCATCGCGATGCAAATAAGTAATAATATATATATATTTATATATATCCATCATTTCATAATTTAGTCATTTTTCTCAAACACAAAACGGCTGAATACGGCAATATTTTAGTTTAGGGTCAGCTGGTTGAACTGTCAAAATTGAAACTTCGTTTGTTTGGGTACGGAAATAGTTTGTTTGGGTACGGAAATAGTTTGTTTGGGTACGGAAATAGTTTGTTTGGGTACGGAAATGCAATGTTTGGGTACCGAAAAATCTGCTGATCATTATTTGCTTTGATGTAAGCAAATCGAGGGTTTTCGTAGATCTCAGCTGTACGGTAACGGGCAATTTTCATATACAGAGTGATGAAAATATATTTGCCAGTAGAATAGTTGTCAAAGTACCTGTTATGATTTTATTTCTGGGATGTTTGTCATTTTCCAGTACGAGAGCGATGTACTTATCAATGCTGGTCTCGGGGAGACAAGAAGGTTATTGTTAAAAAGTTCCTCGTGTCCAGTCTACACATATTTGTTCACCAACCATACAAAGTGCTTTTGTTCCGGATTTCCCACTCTCCTAGGCAAAGACAATCCCTTAATTCCATATTTATCAGGTCCAGGTAAGTTTAAGAGCTTGTGTTTCTGGTAATTTTTGTGTTCCAAGTCAAAAATTATCGATTGGTGTATTGATTTATCTGGCCTTGATATTTTAATTTTAATCTATTAACCTTATGAAATCTCCACGTTTTTAAGCTTTGTCTGGATGTTTAAACAAAAACCTTGATAAAACGTGATTGTTTGTTTTACAATGTATATTGGATCAATGATCATCTGCAGGTGTACATAAGACTTTGTGAAAAGTGTTTGTTTTGCTAAAAAAATACCTATTAGTTGAAAGGTTTGAAGGAATTCTGATTAGGCGATTTAATAATATGGAATCAAATTTTCTTCCCTTAAATGACATGTTTTGGTTTGATATTATTCTTCAACAATATTATTAGACAACTATCCACCTTTAGGCACTGGTATTAGGCCTTCTTAGCCATCGTTTCCTGGTAAAATCTTCTTCTAACAAAACACGTAAGTATGGTAAAAAAACTCATGTAGACGGAAAACTCATGTAAAAGGCTGCTGTTTACACCTAATGTTTTGGGAAACCGACAAAAACTCTTCATGTTATCTAAGAAGTCCTTAAGGATTATTATTTTACCGTAACCAAACCAATCACTTGTGCAAGACTCGAAATTATATAATTTTTATCTAAATTTCTTTTGGCCATTTTTTTTATTTGACCTCTTACAAAAATGTGCACTCATAATTATAATGAAATACTAAAAATTTTAGCCTACACTTGTATAAACATTTAAGTCTACTTTATCATAAAACATTTTTGTTGTGTTTGTTGTGGAAATTATGGTTTTCATAAATTTTTTTTAGGAACATGCCATGCTGGGGACAGTGTGTACCTGACCAAAGTGCCAATCGAAGAGATACCTGGATGGACTTCTGAGTTTAAACAATCTGTCATTCGCCATGTAAAGGCTTGGACAAACTTCGCTTCATCAGGGTAGGTCAAAGTTTTTTGTAGTATTTCGGATCTATACAAATTTACAGTCCACTCTTGCTAAATTGAATCTCAATGACTCGAAATTTGTTATTTCAATCCCCTTGGGGAATCCTGTCTAAGGAGAGAATAACCATATACTGTATAACTCAAAATAATTTAATGGTAATATTTTAACCCTACAAGTCAAAGGGACCCAAAAATTACCTCTTTCACTCCAATTTCATGAGTTAAAACAAATTATTCAATTTGTAATTTGCCTCCGCAAGTTGAAGTATATCTTTAAGTTTTTCCAAACAGATCTTTGTAAATAAAAACCCTTGGGTATAGGTCACAAAGTGACAATAATGTTTTAATTTAGATTTTTGCGGAAATTTGCCATCACTGATTAGTGAAACAAGTTTCACAACATTTCGGGATCAGGAATCTGGAAGGAATTGGGATCAGGAGGTTGAAAAGAACCTAGAACATAACAAGATTAGTAATAAACAGCCAGGATAACCTGGTCAAAAAACATACAACTAAAATTATAACTAAAACACCTATAACTATAAAACAGAGAACTGTAAAAACAGTCACATAACACTATGCTGAACACAAAACAAGAACATAAAATAGGGCAGAAATCACAAAGTATCATAGGCATCAAGAATCACCAATCAGGAGAGAGCACGTCCACATTCAGTCAGAGTAGAGCGAAGACGCTCAATAATTCTCATTCGGTCCAGCATCATTAGATTTCAGTTTACCTCTGCAATTAAAATATTCACTTGGTATAGCTTGAATTCAGCTGGAATCGCCTCTTTAAATAAAATTTAATAACCTCTATAACTCGATCTATACGTAAGTCGATAGCAAGAGACGATAATATATATAGGCCCTTCTCTAGTGCCAATGAATAATTTTCTCCAGAGACCCTAGTGTGGAGGAGCTGGGCGTGAGGTGGCTCCGAGACTCCAAGGCCCAACCTCGCTACATGGACATCGGACCTGACTGGGTCATGAAGGAGGGCGAACCTTTCGCCGACAGAATCCACTTCTGGCAGCGGCTGTCGGATAGATACTCAGGTGAGTGGAGAGAGGAGGGGAAGTTTACACACACATGTCAAGTATTGGCAGGACTAAGCTTTAGTCAGTAATATGTTTGCATTTTCACGAGCACCTAATTATTATAGATTGAAATTCCTTCTATAAATAACATTTTATGTGTGCTAGTTTTAATAGGTTTTACTATTATCTTTATGGACTTTTTAATCCTCCCCCAGTGTTTGAAGTATAATTTTAAGGTACAAAACCATGTCTTATTAGGCAATAAGTTAGGATATTGTACAGTTTTCAAATATCTATCTCTACTCATACAACATGCAAGGGGTTATTTTGTGATCAAGACTACAGTACTGAACCAATCTCAATAATTTGAGTGTCATTTTTAGTGTAGAGTTTTGCAGGAATCAAATTTATGAAGGCTATTACCCGAAGAGCCCTAGTCACCCTTAATGGTTCATATTTGTCGATAAGATTTTACACGGGAATAGAAATTTCATCAATTGATTATAGTTAATATTACTTATAGCGACTGTTTACTAGACAACACTTAAAGCTGTGGAGCATCTGTCCACTAGCAGTATTACAATGCACTAGTGGCTTGAAGGGGCTAAAAGCCCCTAAACATAATAAAGAAAATTTAATCAAAACAATCCTTCTCTATTATAGTACAAAATACCTTCAAAGCAAACTGGTTTTTAGATCCTTCATATGTTAATATGTTAATAATCATGGTTTTCAATCAAGTATCAGCACCACATATTTTATGTAAACAAAGTAAGACATTTTAAGATTCCATTGCTTTTTAAATCGCAGATATTTTACCATTAATCTTGGTTTTCTAGTGAATTTCAGTCAATTCCAGTATTTTTCCTGTCCCTGGCATCACCACCTTTAATTTGAGCCCTCATCATCATCATGCGACTTGCCTAACGCCCACAGCAAACATTTCCCTTGCAGAGTTATATACATAGATTTAATTTTTATGTAATAAAAACGATTCCACTTGAAATATTTTTGTAATTTAGCATTTATTTATGTTTCAGGTAAATGACAAACTGAGCTGGGAAAAAGAGGAAGCTGAATAATGCTAATATTGCAATTAAATATTTTTAAATTAACTTTGACTAATTATCGTATTATTGAACCATGAATTAGGAAACTCCTGTCCATTGTCAATTATATAAAAATGAAGGTATTTTTTAAACCCTAAAGGAAGGATTTCAATAATCAATAAAATGGTTTGACAATTTAATCAAAGAGCTTTATTTGAGGTATATTCAACAGCACAGTCATTAATAATAGTTGAGTACATAGCAATATCTTAAAAAATGTATTTAAGACAGAAATAGAAATCTTCAATATCCTCCTTCAATTAAAACTACGGATACAAACCTCTGTTCTTATTCTAAACCTTATACTACAACAATCAGGAAAAATATACATCATACAGAATTTTTATAAACTAAAAGTATATCACAATTGAAGTCCTTAACATAATACTCAATCACAACAGCGAAGATAAGACTAACGGATGTTCTAGAGGCATCCAATAACAATGTACAATATGTGCATATGTGCAAGTATTTACAGTGATGTAACCTACATAGGAAAGACAATACCCTGATCATGTATGTTATTTTAACTCCTTGCGACGTTTGCGATGTTGTGGCGTGGAGTGCAGAAAGAAGGCTTTTCGTCTTGGGCCTTGCTGCAGCCATTGATATGGATCCCGTTAATTCCCTTAACGACGGACTCCACTTTGTCTTCGGTTTGCTTGATGCTTTCCTCAATCTTGTTCACCTTGTTGGTCTTCTCTTTCTGCTGCTCCATCACAATATCCGTTGCTGCTTGGATTTCCGCGATGCAATTCTTGACATCGTCGAGTGTGGTCAAAGGACTGGCAACGACAAAGCGGATGTAGACCGTGTCTTGAAGCTTTCCCGGGATCATGTAAACTTTCTTGCGCCTGTTCAACTCCTCGAGGACCAGTGTACTCAGGATGTTGTCCCCCTGGAAACAAATAACATGTTGAAACTACTAATTTTAATTGGCAGAAGATGAGAATCCTCCTTTGAATATTCAACAACCCAACGAGTTGTTTCCATTCATCTTAGTAATGATGTGGGTGTTGGTACACAAGACCACATTTGTCTGAATTAGGTTTAAAATTAACATAAATTTTAAACTTTAGTTGGCTTTAATCTGGAAAATATTTGAGAAATTCAACTCAAAAGCGGAAATCATGGGTAAAAAGGAATGTTTTCGAAAACTAAAAAATTTACAAAATTAACAATAAGATTTGTTAAACGAATGTTGCTTAGTTAGGTGAATAGTTAATTGTGCTCTAATTTTACCAATCATATTTTTAAAGAGCAGTTTCAATGGGGCTCAGTTGTCTTGTAAATTCATGGTTTGGGGGAAGCATCTCAATTTACCAATATCATTTCTCTGTCATCCATGTACCACATCAACTTATAATTATAATATTTTGACATCCTTAGTTCATTTCAAATTGACTTAAATTACAATTAAAATTATGTCTATTCTAGATAGTGTTAACAAACATCACAAAATATTAATATAGGGAGTTTTAGTGGTGTATAAATTCAAATTGTCAACATATTTAACCCGGCCATTTTTTCCTTTTAATTCTTTAAGTTTATCCAGTCATATGAAACAGACTGATAAAGAACTATCCACTAAAAAAGCTATCACAAAAATCAACAATAAGAAGTTGTGCAGAGAGTTTACACTACTGCCAACCAAAAAACAAAATATTTACCCGATATTCTAATGTGGGTAGAAATAACATATTTTTCCCAGTTAACTATGATGTGGTGTTTACAATTTATTCAGCATATTATCGGGAACAAATTAATATACAGTTTATTATATTATTCAATTTAATTTTCAAGACAAACATAAATAACGGGAGGGGAAAGATGGTGGCTCACCTTCGGCCGAAAGCAGACGAGGCCCATGCAGGTGGGGGCGGCCAGCTCGAAGCGCGGGTCGGCGAGGATGAGCCGCTCGAACTGCTGTGCCAGCGCGACGTGGCCGCGGAGGTGCTGCTGCAGCCCGCGCAGGCCGTACGCCCGCAGCGTGAACCAGATCTTCAGTGAGCGGAAGCGGCGGCCCAGCGGGATCTGCCAGTTCTGACAATGGAAACGCAGAGTCAATTTTTTACTCATGATTACATTATATGCTATTGGGATGTTTGAAAGTGCCAGTGGCACTGAAATATTCCACTTATGTTTTATTTACTTGTATGTGTGGTCTTTCACAGTGAATATACTTCATGCAGGTAAGCCAGCAAACAATCAAGCAATCCTAATATGACCTATAGAGTCCTGTATCAATGATATATTGGCTATCGGTTATGTTGGTGGAGGTAAAACTCTTGGCTGGGAGTTGTTTGTTTTTAAAGAGGGGGTACACAGTTAATTCACCTGGAGACCTGGTGTGGAGCAGTACAGAGCACTAAAAAGGTGGCAAAAAGTGATCCTCTTCCCCTCATCTGAGAAAGTCTCTAATAGAGATGAAATATGAACTATTATGTTTTTTGACCCTTTAAGTGTTCTGCGCTACTCCATTACCAGATCTTAAGGTGAGTTACCTGGGTACCCCTCCTTTTAAAAAAAACAAACCATACAAAGTTAAAAATTATTTCAATGAGTGGTTAGATGATGCTTGTGTTGTGAAATGAATTGAAATGAAAAATTACTTTATTTTCGAAGCAAAGTTGTGTTTGTTGTTGTTGTAATAATTTCATAACTGGTAATGCAAACCAGGGTCAGGTTCTTTTTACGTTTTGAATGGTACTCCAAAAAATATGATGCAAACATTAAAACATGTGTCAGTCATAAAATTATATTCCAAATCAATACAATATAAAAATTATTTTTCTAACAAACTTATTCACTCCACCACTAATTCTGGTTAAGTCATCAGATTATCAAGCCTGGATAATTTTTTACTTAGAGAAACCTATAATTTGAATATTCCAAACTTTCTTTTTCAGAAACATATTTAAATGCAGTGTATATGTTGTTGCTTAAACTGCTTAACTACTTGATCTTTTAATTAAAAACCTTTCCAGAAGCTTTTGATCATTAAATAAAGTAACTCATCTTAAATTTGATCAAGAATACAATTGTAACACAAAACATAAACTCACCCTGAGGTCAGGGGCCTCGGTATTGGGTCGGTGGGCGAGGTAGATCCTCTCCACGGTGAAAGCCTCTACAATATCTCGGCAGCTCTTGAACCTGGAAGTAGTTGAAATTGTTAATGAATGATATATTTTAGGTTTATATTTTATCCTCATATTAGGAAATTCTAAAAACATTAAGTAAAAATTTTGGAAAAAATTAACTTTTGTAAATTCTCTTAGTAAATCATTTTAGAAACAACTGTAGTGAGAATGTGCTATGTATGTGCTTGAAAATAAGCAAATAAACATTCAAGAATAATATGTGTTGAGTTACGTTAACTTGAAAAGACATAAATTATATCTGTTCTTTATTGTTTTCAGTAGAACAAGTAAAAGGACAAGAAAAAGAAGTTGAGCGTTATACAGGGTGGTTATTAATTATTTGACACATTTTGAAAATAAATTGAAAAATAATATTGTAAAAAATATGTAGATTAATTTATAAATAAATTCAAGAATACTTCTTTTTCAAAACAAAAAACCTACAATAACTTATTTTACTCATGAAAGATTTGGCATGTTTTCTGCAAAATGTTAAAAATTTACAATCTAAGTTCAAGCTCGTATCATACTTCTCTGTGAATTTCAAGAAATATGTTTCCAAGAACCTTTGTATAATCTTTCTTAATGGCTTATCATTTTAAAACAACACTTCTTGTTTAATAGACCCCATTAAAAATTTTTAAGGAGAGATGAGGGAGAGTAAGAGAAGGAAGATAAACTGGAAATTGCAATAATTTCATGTAAGTTTACATGTTATCAAATTCATCCAAGCCAATATTCTCTTGTAATAAAATCTGTTTTAAACTTGCTTTCAAACTAAACAAACGCAATACCATACTGTTACCACTGTGGTTATTTAATTGCATTCCAATTTATTTATATAATTAAAATATCAAATCTACATGGGGAACTGACCACATGGCGGAACAGTCAAAGTTGACGAGCAGCCACTTGTGGAGGTTGGTGACGATGGAGTCGGCGAGGTGCAGCGCCGGCATGTGGCGCCGCAGCTCGGGGCAGATGAGCGCCACGCCCGCGTACGCTGCGTCCAGGTGCAGCCACACGTCGTGCGCGCGACACACCGGGCCGATCTCCTCCAGCCGGTCGAACGCGCACGTCGCCGTCGTCCCGTAGTTGGCCACCAGCTGCGGGCGAAGTTAGGTCATTGATTATAAAGAAAAAATTAGATAATCCAAGCAATGATAAATTTTGAAGCCAACAAATTTGATCATATGTTACTAAAATTAGCACATTCTGGTGGAGATCTTTGGTAATCCCATTTCAGGGATACAAATCAATGTATACAGAATTGTACAAATCTATCATGTGAAAGGTGAAACAAAACAGCTGGCGCAATCTCTAGTGGCAAATGTGTACTAATTTTGAGTGGAAATTTTCGGCTTCAAAACGTGTAAGCATGAGTCTCCTTTTAGGTATAAAATCAGTGGTTTGGTCAAACAGTGTGCAAAACAGCTAATGGTGAAACTCACTTGCTGAGTCAGCTGTTTTTTATTGCTCCAGTCATATACAATCATTTGTTTGCTTTTATCCGTGGTGGAGTTCAACTACACTCGCTGGTCAGTGGTACTCGGTTGCAAATTTTAGTAAGGCACAAAACCTCACTAAAAATTAGAATAGTCAACCAGGTTTTTTTGCCTCGGTAAAACTTGTAACCGAGTACAAAAAAAAGTGATGGATTTTTCAACACATGGTCATTGTTAAGCTTAATCCTACAAAATTTTACTGTAGGTTTTGTTCTAAACTACAACTTCCATACTGGTTACTAAAACTTCACCCATGATAATATCATCAAAATGAATAAATTAATTGTTTAAGCTTAACTTAAATTGTATTATTAGATTTATATATGCTGAACTATGAAAAGCATGGTAAAAGAATCTTCTGAGTAGTAGAATCTGAAATTTAATTGCAGCCGAACTCAGTTGTTTGCTCAGAGAAATTTCTAGGTCCCTTTATAGTCTAACTGTTGCTAGAGGCATGTTGTTTTAATATCAACCTCTCAAATCAGTCAACATGTTTTACTAAGATCAAAATGTTCAAAATAAACTGAATCCTATTCCCTTGTTTGTTTATCTTACACCCTTGGTAATACAACAGTTTTGACACAGTACAAATTTTAATATCTCACTCAAATAGTGACAATGATGGCACTCAAAAATAATTCCTCGACAACAATTACGACATAAAACAGTTGTAATCCCAATACAAGCAGCACCCCAAGGCCCACACTCCAAACTTACATAGCAAGGGATGAGCCCCTTCTTGATGTCGTCCTCGATGGCTCGGCGCACGGTCTCGCCGCGCAGACACCCGCTCTCGTCGGCCGGGAGCAGTCGCATCGGCACGCTCGCCAACATCCCCGCCTTCTCCACCGAGCTGTTGGACTGGTCGCTGGAGTAGCAGACCAGCTTCGCTTTGATGTCTTGCTCGGACAGTTCTGGGTGCTTCTTCTGAATGCGGCGAACCGCCTTTTCTTTAGCGACTAGCAATCCCATGAGGGTCGCTTCGCTTGCTGAGCCCTGTAAACGAGAGATAAATTTTTATCAATAAGAATGATGTGAAGACTACCAGTGTTAGGCCTACTGCAATCACTAAATGTACGGTAATGGAAATATATGTGTGAGTCACACATTAAAATCCCAAGATAGCCAATAGGATTTGGACCGCTTTTCCAAAAAGTAAGTAAAACTAGACCAAGTTTGTAAAGTTAGTTAATCCATGGGTGATTTATTAAAGCTCCACATTGGCATTAATATAAAAAGCAACACAATTAGTAACTGTGCTGGATTTGAAAAAAATACGTGAATAATGAGCCAGTTCCTATTTTTAACTAGTTTCTTTTTAATTTGACAAATTGCCTTGTATAGGCCCTATGTAGTAATTCTTAACATTCATTAGAACTTGGACCTACCTGTAAGCATCCTCCTCCTTCTGAGTCTGAACCGTTGAGGAGATCCTTGGGCAAGTCCATGGCTTTGGCCAGCCAGTCCATCATCACCATCTCAAGCTCTGTGCAAGCAGGGCTCGACATCTGTGGATGACCAAAACTTAATTATTTCTTTGATAAGGTGAAAAGATAAGTATTGATATCAAATGCAGGATTGCCCTTGAATGTGGGAAAAAAAACTCATTCAGAGAAATAAATAACTTTCATGAATAGTTTCTGAGTTATCTTTACTATTCCACTGTTTTTTTTTTATTACTGAGCTCTATAGAGCTCAGTGGTTTTAATAAGTGTTCTAAAATTAATATTAAGGTAGTGAAAATAAATTATGAACTGAACCTATGAGTCTACAAGACTGTGTAGTAATCAAAGTTATTTTAATATAAAGTCTAATTTGTGTCGTAAAATATGATTATGATAGAATTTGTTTTGTGCAGTTGGCAGGTCTGCTTCCACCGTGCAGCAATATTATTTTCCAATTTAAAAGGTTTGTCTTTTTATAACATTTAAATGATTTGAGTTTTTACACTGCTGGCTAAGTGGGAAATTTTTATTCGTGCAGTTGGCAGCCCTGTTTCCAGCACGCAACAATAGCCTTTTCCGGTTCACCGTGTTTCCCTTTTGTTAATCTAGTTAATTGCGTGTATCAATAAGTGTCCAATTAAGTGTTCAATTAGTTTGAGTAGCGTTTATCGGTTGTGTAATCTTTATATCTCTAGGTAAGTATATGTTTTGATTTATTTGTTGATTACATCAAACTGAAACACTAGGACTAATTAATTGTTCCTCACCCAGCTAAAGCCCATGACTCCAAGCCCAGCGCTCATCAATTCCCCAATAATTGAAGGAAACGAGCTTGCAGTTGGGTAATAACTGTGAAATCCTGGTGCTTGCCAATGTGTAACCTGTAAAAACAATCAATTGTTTAGAATATAGACAATGTAAATTATGTATAGGTTATCAAATGTTTCTTTCATTTATAAAAAAGGCCTATAAGTTTGATTGGAGCAAAAAAGCGCCTTCGGAATCCCCGACGCAATGTTTAGCCAGTTGAGTTTAATTTGTTGCATTCTCATGGAGGAAGCTCCCAAATTTCCTTGACAAATGATCAGGACCAGTGATCACTTCTATGAGTGGCTTTGCTGTGATTAACGTGTAGCAAGCGATTAAAAAAGTCAAATCAACCTAGGCTAATCATCAATTGGTTAAATTCCTGGAGCCGAAGTTCTTAAGTTAATCATATTTTTCTCAGAAAAAAGACATTGTTCAGAAACTATTTATAAGGAATCGTCTTGCCAAACTTACAAAATTCAGCCCTCAGATAAAATAGTTTTGTAGTTCTGTGTGATTTAATTTTGATTTTGGGTGTTGTTAAAACACTTTTTTTCAACCGAAAGGTTAAATTTACAAATTTATTCTCTCACTGTCATTACCAACGGCGTATCTTTACCTAGTACTTTGGGTTGGGGGAAAATGTTATTGAAAGAAATGAATGAATTAAAAACAAAAATTCTATGATTTTCAAGCTTGAATAAGGAATAATCTGCGCTAGCGCTTTAACGGAAGGAAATCTCCCACAGTTTCTTTAGTTTACATGGGAATTATGTAGGCCTACCTACTACAAAACGTTATCATTGCTTTGATTTAATTCACAGTCTATAAATAAACTTACCCCGGGCATCACGACTCTGTCCATGTCCTTAAGGATGTCCTGCCAGGATTGTCCATCCTCTGGGATCGTGTCTGGGATTAAGGGGCGTAGATATCCTGGGGTCACTGATGGAAGGACTGGCCTGGAACAGAAAAGTTTCTGTTGTAATACTATTGGAAGACTTAGTTAATTGAAAGCTGGACACTATAGCTTTGTCATCGGCGAATGAACTTTTGAAGAAACAACTCTGACAGAAAAAAAGTAAACTTAACTATGTTTTAGCCTGTACTTTTCATCCCCATGAATTAGTTTTTAATCAATTAAAAAAATTCATTCAGTAATATTTTGGATTAAAATAAAACCAATGGTGAACTAATTATTTGTGCATTTTTTTAAGCGGAGAGTTAAAAAAAACTCCTTTTTAGGACAAGAGAGTTTAAAAAATAGATAAGCCCTCATATCTTCCCAATTAGAAATCATTAGAAAAATAAAATTTAACGTCGCTGGAGCCAAAATATTCACTTTTTAGGGTAAAACCGTAAAACTGTATATCTGCTTTTGACGTGCCAAAGTTAACCCTGCTCTGTTGCTTTTGCCCTCGGTTGTCTTTGTCAATGACAGTAAGAATAAGAATAAGAACTTTATTTCTCCATAAATATACAAATATGTACATAGAGAATGGTCACACATGGAATACCGCCAAACTTAAGTACCGCGGAGAATAAAGTGGTTAATTATTCAATATTATTAGTTATTCATTATTCTCCATACCTGTCGCGGACGGTGTCGTAGTACTCGGCCAAGTAGTCGATGGCGGCCCTTCCAAACTCTCTGAACTGTTGGCTATCCATCTCGCTAAATCTCTGGAAAAATACGAGCCAGTTAAAACGATAAAAAAATGTTTTTGTGGGTATTTAATTGTATATTCGTTTTTTAATGCGCTCATGTAAATATATGCAAGGGAGATGATCTATTTTACGTTCTATTAAGCTTTGAACAACGACAATTCGTTGGTATTTTATGTTACAATAACCCGTAGAATTTTTGCATGTTTATTTGAGGAGACTTTTTTTCCTGGTGAGAGAGGTAAAAGAAAAATCACTGCAGATTATTAGCCTGCAGTTTTCTTAACCACGAGAAATATTGGTAGATTTTAATGTGTAGTCAATATTTGGAATTAACATTTTTTTCTGTAGCTTAAGACTTTTATCTAGACTTCTACTATGGTTAGTTATAATTAATCTTAATTGCTGAAAAATTGAAGCACTGAAATAAAACTCGAATAGATCAGAAGATTGAAGTCTCAAGAATAAAATATCTGTAACAAACGGTAGACGAATAGAAGATGAAATAAAAAGCTACCAACCGACTCACCGCGAGCCGTCTATACGTGATCTTTTGAAAAGAAATTTCAAACAAAAACAAATGTTCTTACAGCCCAAATAATTCAATGATTTGTTCTCTGAATTCGTTTCACGATCAAGTTAATTCTTAATTGCATCTAAGTTATAAAATAAATTGAATTACAACGTTTTTATATCAACACAATATAATATTATTAATTTAATAGGTTTGTACGTTTTAGATAGTCACCCTCAACATATAATTTGGTACAGCAATCCTCAATTTTCAAAAAATATGCAATTTATTGAATTTTGTTAGCATTAGAAGTCCTTGGCCGATTTAAAGAAAATGACGTGATCAAATTAATTTAATTTGTGTTTGTAAATAAAAAATCTGTACTAGTACATTAAAATATAAGAGACATTAAAAAAATACAGTACTGAGTTTTTAAACTATTATAACAAGTGTGAATATTATTAAAGACGCAGTGTGAAATTCATATTGGGCCCTTCGAAAGAATACACCTGTCAAACGATCTGTTATAAAATTAAAAAGTAATGAGAATTAAAAATATTAATGATCTTTGGAACATGAAAAATCGATATATTAGCTCTGAAATAGTAAGTGATCAATTGAAAAATTCTAGTAGTTTTTTGTAAAAAAATATTCCTCGCGAAAAGTCCTTCAAAAACACTTTACGATAAAAACTCTTACCTGATACTGTCAAGTGAAGTAAAAAAATTAAACTAATCCAAAAGCAAGTCGAGTCACGAGACACAAACCGGCGACGTCGTGCGAGTGGTAGTGATACGCCGGCCGGGGCGACGGCCACTTTTATAAGAGAGAGCAGTGAAAAACCAGTTCCCCAGACGGCTAGAGCGCGAGCGTCACAGACACGAGTGACGTAGGGACCGGCGAGCGGAGTACACCGAACTGCAACTGGTTCATGGAACACGCACGAGGAAAACCGCGGAGAAATCCAACCCCTGGGGCGGGAGACGGCGGTAAACAGACAGACGGAGCGTGGCGAGGGTGAACGGCCGCCGGGGAGTCAGGGTCGGGGGTGGCGGTGGAGGTAACCTTGGCGGTCTGAGACAGAAGCGTGCCGAGAGTTCCACATCCCCATCAAAGTTTAAAAAAATCTTTCACGCATGCCAAAGTCAAAGCGTGTACAGTTTTCATCGAAACAATAACAAAGTCAGTGTGTTGTTGCTAAGATGATTTCCGCGAGGAGGGACAAAGCGTGTACGGTTTACATCGAACGACAACAAAGTCAGTATGCTGTTGCAAAGATGATGTAGGTATTGATTTGGTGGATTTTCCCTAAACCAAACTTCATTTAATATGGTGAAAAAACTGTGAGGGTCTTTACACATCTTTGTGGGTGAATACGAACTCATTTTACACACCCATTTACCCATTCCAGCCAAAAAATTAAATATTATTAATTCTTAATACCATGTTTTAGAAAGTATCCCCCTCTTCCCCTTGCTGACGTTTAGGTTTTGACTAAAGAACTTTCTATACAAAATCCTAGCTTGAATAATCATTTATCAAAATAAATAAAGTTGCCAGTTCATAATTTAGTTGTCAAGATGATTCTACTAAATTTTGCTTAGAGCTTGTATATTTTTAAACATTCTAAAATGTAAGATTCTCGAAAAACCCTTGCGCAGTAGGAAGTGCATAGTGATTCTCGATAATTCAGCATGTTTCAAATTCTCAATATCTCCGCTTTAGTTCTACACAAAAACTAAAACGTCTTAGGAAGAGAACCTTAAAAAATAACGGTTTCAAGATGCTGTTTAATGCATTTCCTGGTCAGTTATGCACGATAATTTGAATTCGTCGATTAATTACTAATACATTAATATTTACACAATAAATTATCAGATATACTCATTAGTTAATGAGTAAATATAAAAAAAAATATTTTAAATATATTTGGTGCTTCTATTTAGTAAGAATAGCGTAATTGAGAGATTTCCTTTCATAAAAGAAACCCACAACAAACTAATCCATAGTCGGTATTTGTTTAAGGAAAAAGATCGAATAAAATTTTAGATTTTATGCTTGCGAACCTAAATTAGAAATCGTCTATTTCTTTTTGTGCAATGGAATAATTGTAGAGGGTCATTTAACTGAGGTTGTTACTACACAAGAAAAACTCTTCCAGAACGAATTTATCAAAGGCAGACCACTGGACCTTTTTTGCTGTACCTGATAATATATATTATGTAACCCTATCGCAACATCAAAGCATGCAAATTTAATTTTATCAAACGATATTACATAATGGAAGATGAAATGTAATTTAAAGCTGAATTATCGCGTACAATAACCGCTCAATTTTACTTTAGCGATGTTTTGTTCGAAACCTCTTTAATACGCGCCTCACGTAATAGTGTGACAGAGACACGACGCGCGACGTGTTACTGCATGGCAAAAGTGTCCTAACTTATCCTCGCTTTGAAGGAAAATCTCCTACCAGTTATTATACAAATGAAAATAGATAAGCGAATATATTTTGGAATATTATCTTATTGTTTTGCGCTGGGATAAAATAAAATACCCTATGTTGTTGTCATAGTCTTTTAGCATGTTATTATGTTGTAAAACACCCAAGTAGATAAAAGTGTTTCATTGTTTGATTATATTGAAATCTAAATTAGTCTTGTATTTGTTTTAGTAAATCGAAATTTTTCATTTAAAAATTTATCCGCTAGTAAATCGATATTTTTCATTTAAAAATTTATCCGCTTCGTATTTTTATACAATGTTTATTGGTCCAGAAAAATGTCTGTGCAAGTAAAAATTCCCTCAATTTAAAACTGAAACTGCTTTTGTCAGAAATACTCCAAATCCCTATAATTTCCAAACCTATACGATTGTTTTATTGTTTACGCATTTTTTAAGGAGGTTCCCTTAAAACTGTTGTTGATTAACTACAGTTTTAATCGTGCTATTGCAGCAAATAAACAACATTGTTCACAAGCACACATTTCCTGGGAAATTTTTATAGGGTGCGAGGTATTTGCAGTGTGCGTATACCATAACTAGTTTCATTTGCGAATGCTGAACATTCAATCTTTTATACATTTTGAATTAGAACTTTTATCATCCTTATTTTTGAGCTCTATATTAACCAGAGGACACGCGCTGCGGTCTGCAGGTAGGCTAAAAAGTTTTTATTAAAATCAGCCAATACTTGAAAATTATTCCCCAATGTTTAATGTTAGAGCTGAATAAAATACAAAGCTTTTAGGGTATATAGGACTCTTCTTTTTTGTATAAACTTTACAAATTTTTATTTCCTTACAAAAATTTACCGTGAGCTCTTTCCAACGCCTAAATTTTTGAAATCGGTTTAGAACTGAAGGAGGAGTCTTGATCACAAAAATCCTATAGCGCATTAAGTACTAGGCCTACTAATAGATTTCCGCTAAGTCCTTCAAAATCCCGTGCCAAAAACCCTGATCGACCATTGCTATCGGATCTAACATCGGCTCTTTATTAAACGTATATTAAGAAGAAGAAGAAGGAAATAACCAATTTACAAGAAGATATTAGTAAACATGGGTTTTCCAAGCTGAACTGCGCTGAAGTAAACATACCTGGCGCCGCGCCGGTTCGCCTTGACAATGAACTTGGCGGGAAATGCGTGTCAGGGCCTGCTACTGCATCATAACATACAACAGCTCAATCTGCATAAACCCGTCTATTGATACACGACGTTTTTTATATCTAATCGCTGACGTATTTTACATTTTTTCAGAAGTTTAAAATTCCTGTTTGATTTTTAGTTTGTTCATGGGAGATCAATAAATGTTTTGTGTAACGATTTATGGGTTTTGCTTTAAACTTATTTTTTCAACAGGCTGAGGATTGTTTAAAGTTAAAGCTAGAAATCTGTTTGATGTTGTTCAGAATTTAAAAATTATCTACTGAATTGTGATTAAATTAATTAATTTCATTATTTGTTTTCTTTAAAAGGGCATTTTACTTCTCCCTAACACATTATTTTAAATTAATAGTTTTCCCAAAATTAAGTTGGTTGTCAAAGACAGCAAAGACAGCAAAGTTAAAAAGAGAGGTGCTACATAAGGTTTAAAACGGAAGTGGGTGGTTACGTAATTCCTAAATTGAAGCCTATTTAAGGATATCTTTGCAGTCAAGCAATATAACCTTCATTAATGGGCCATGATCTTACAAAACCCTATATAAAGGAAAGAAAGAATTGAAAGGCTACTTAACTTGTTTTATTACGTTATTTTTATTTATATGTCGGATTGATTAGGAAGACTGTGGAATACTTTCGTTTGTCTAGGTGACAGTGAAAATGTGCTCGCTTCAAGAACTAACTGATGAAAGTCGCCATTCAAATCCTGAACTAATCGTTGAGAAAAAAATTAGAAAGGAGTTCGGTAACAATTTCTCATTGAGCTATAAACTCACTCTATTAACACAATAAAAGCGGTATATCAGAAACATCTTTGATCGAGCCGGGAATGTTTCCTTGGCGTAAAGTTTAATAATTAGGGCATCCAATTTGTGAGAAGTCTTTCTAAGAACATTTAGGATCTTCTATAGTAAGCGTCCTTTACACATTTAAAACATGATTTTGAATGTGAATACAATCACATTAGTTGAAGCGCAAACAATTTATAGTTGAAAAAAAAACATATCTTTAATTAATTTATAAAAACTCGTATAGGTGTGGCATCATTGATAGACCACCTGATTCTCCCCTCCCCTATTATATTTCCTATTAACATTCCAACATTCCTCCTATCATGATCTCCCATCTACGTCTCCGTGTATCTTAACGATTTCGTCTTATATCTTCTCTCTGCGATAAAAGATAATATTTATTATTGATTTCATGCTATCAATATAAGCGCAGCAAATTATACCGCAATAATCCCCATTACTGACGCGGAAAACTTCAGGATTTTCGTCTGTTGTGTCAGGTCGGCGACATAAAGCCTGTGGGATATCAGACAGAAACTATAACGTGGGCCGATGAATAGCCAATTGTAACGAGAATAGCGAGAGCCGTGCGGAACAAAAAGAAAAATCGACTGCATTGTTTGGGTTTTCCAATCAGGAGTTGTGTAAGTGGAGACAGAAAGGTCATTAACATTCTATAACAGTGACCCGCGATATCTAAAGCACCGTTGGCAACGATATGGCGGTGATTCACGTCTGGGGTCTGCATTTGGTTATTCCACTACTGCCGAGTATATTCGTACTCTTGATACTTTGATTGGTTTGAAGTTTATTAATTAATTTACTATAGAAACCGACTGAGACTACAACGTAGTCGAGCTGATCTGACGTACGAGAGCTGTCTTGCTCGTTTTAATATAATCCTAGCTTTGTTAGTGAGAAAGATCGCCCAATTGATTCACTTGACCCATGAATTGACAGCCTATTGAGCAAAACAAAGACACTTAGGAACGGTATAGATTTGCCGCTGATAACACCTATTTCAAATCCAGAATTTATATTAAAACATTTATATTAACTTTTTGCTATAATTATCATTTATTTATGATACGGAAAAATTGATACGTAAATTACTCAACAGAAAAGATAAAAACATATAGAGTACACAAAGGGAAAACAGGTTAAAAAGTCAGGATCAGTATTACCTGTAATAATACGACTGAATACGGACTGCTCCCCCATAGGAGGTTTATAGCGACCAGGGTAGTGACAGCGGCATACGGATTTCTCCCCCTTCCAAACCAGTATAATTTTAAAGAGCAACGATAAACGTATTGCCCCCCCTGGCCGAGGTAAAACGATAAATCAAAATTGTTGTGTTAACTGTACTTTTTATGTGGTCTTATTATTGTAGAATAATTTTGAAATTTCTCACATAAAATCCTTTTCGGTCACTAGTAAAGCACTACTTTCTGTATCGATTGCATGCAACTGAGAGATTCGTTATTCAATTTGTCAAATAGCAAATGACAAATTGAAAAACGGTGCAATGTCTTAAAGGAAACATTGCACCGTTGAAGTAGTTCTCTTTGGCAAGTCTAAGTTCTTTATGGCCTTCTTAAGTTATAGACTTTCCCGACAGTCTTCCGAGACTTTTTCATCGCAATACTAATCCTTGTAAAAACGAAAGTTGGGTATTTAGCACCACCCAAGTAAAGGTGAACAAATATGAGATGGTGTGGTAAGATGGAGTGGTAAAATGAGCGTGAAAAGATTCGCTATCGTTGTCTGCTTTTCAAAAGATACCAAGATTTTAGGTACAAAAAGAACTCCTTTTTATTCGTACCAACAAGGAAGTCAGCAAATTGTCTTATTCCGATATTATTGGATAGTTCGGGCGTTTAACCTTTTTAAAAATGACGTACTGGGCTCCGCAAGATCCAAAAATGGAAGACCAAGAACAGTCCCGAGTCCAGGGGGAGCAATCCATGTAAAGGTACTCGTTAGGGGGAGCAATCCGGATGTATGGCGCAAGCAGCTAAGGGGGAGCAATCCGAATGCATGGCGCAAGCAGCTAAGGGGGAGCAGTCCGTATCCGTCCAATAATAGAATGTTTGCCTGACTCCTAAAAGTCTAAATTTTATCATTTAATCCCCAGTCACCATCTTCTGCTTTATTTTGCTTTCCAACCTTAAAGTTATTGTAAATTAGCATATTAAATATAATATAGTGACATTTAGGCTGAAAACTATCTTAAGCAAATTATTCTCCTATTTAACATGATCATCAAATATATCATAGAATGCGTGATTAAACACATCAATAACATTGTTCTAGCTAATGACTTTTAATTTGACCTACATTATATAAGCGTGACCGGTGTTATGTAATATAAGTGCTCGCCAGTAATTTAGATGGTTTAAGAACTTGTTTGGAACGGATGGGATTTTCTGTAATGGACAACCACACGAACGTAAATGTTTTGATGTTGCTCAACTGCTGAGCGCCAGTCAAGTTTATAACATCGAGGTGGTTAAAGTTCTCGTAGGTTGAGTAAAAGTCGTTAAAAATGTAAATACTTTAATAAAAAAATGATCGAACATGTACGAATTTGTAGCGGAGTTTATGGCAACAAAATTTAAAGTGAGTGTTATCAAGACTAACTAGTATCGTGATTATGTTCTTGTTCCGTAAACGAAAAATCTTAAGCTTTATCCTCAAGTCATCTAACTGGTCCTACTTTCACAGCCTACTAAAAATCTCATTCGTTCATTTCACACGTAAATACATAAATGTTTCTTCTACAAATGTACTCCTAAGAACTGCCCAATACCAAGATATATTTTCTAGCCCTACATCTTTTCCTCATTGGATGAGTTGTTTATTTGTTTAAGAAGTCACGGGAGTGATTATTAAAATATAGTATATATATTAGCAATTAATAGTTTGATGAATAACGCTTATTGAAGGGATTCATATGACTTAGCATACCCAAACAAATATTTAAATATTCGTTTGGAGAAACAACATATAATATTTTTTAAGTTCCGACTTTTTTCTACTTCACTGTTATCAAGGATGATATCTATAACGTATATATCATCCTTTAATGATGATATATATCCTCCTAGACAGTTTCCTTACAAAGTAGAAATAATTAATGAAACATTTTTAAATCGAGGGAACATTCAAAAATATATCATAGAATATACTTAAAATATACATAACACGCATTACTAATTTGCGTTATCTAATCCCACATAATGCAATACAGTTCAGCAAGGAAATCCCAAGGAACATAATTTTATGTAACCACGCTGAAACTGTAAGAGCATAAACTATGTAGTAAATTCGAGGCTTGGAGTAGAATGAAAACGATACTAGATACCCTAACTTAATTAATTAGTGTTTATATCAACGGTTACTGACCTGGCAGTTGCGGCCTTCACTCCACTGATACTGAGCATCTGGACAGCGGAAGCTTCTGTTCTGTTATCAATGTTTAAACAAACTCGCGACTTCAAAGTTCAGTGCACAGAGAAAGCCTCTTATCTTGCACCAAACATGCTCTTGTGTAATACAAAACCTCGAAAACAACTTGGATGACTTAGAATTTGTTTCTTAACTTATGAATGGCACATACAGATGTTGGAATATGTACACAGGTTTTCGGATTCAGTACAAAGAATTAAAAGTATTTTCTGTATAGAATAAAAACCCGATTATTCGTGTTTTCATGTAAAGATGCGCGGGCCTTCAAAACGCAGGTTTAACTCATCAGAAATTTGAATACCCCCGTTGCAGCAGACCTGCATACTCAGCGAATTTCAAATGCAAAACAACATATTTCAATCCAACATAGCGAGATTTGACATGTTTTGGTAAGCTCCATAAGAATAACATGGGGAATGAGTATGCAGGTTTGCTGCTACAGGTATATTAAAACTGAGTGGTTTTAATTTAATAATTAGTAGATCTGAACTAGAAGAAGCTATTTACCAAGTTTTATTAAGATTTGTTGAGAAATGACCGAGATATGGAAATTTACTTATTTCCCATAAGGTTAACATTGGGACAACGTACTGTGTTTACCACTTTCAATATCTCAGTAACCAATGGACATAGAGGGGTGATTTAAAATACTAAATTGTTTGTTTTTATTGAGCTGAATTCAATGGTGCCAATAAAAATTCGATAAATTTTATTTTTCTATGTAAAAAACTCATAAAACCCATTTTTGGGGGGTTCATCCCCCTTAACCCCCCCTCCCAGTGGTCCGATCGGGCTGGTTTACGAACTCGTCCGAGGGATTACCACTTTACATGTCTGTACCAAATTTCATTAAGATCGGACCATATTTACGGCCGCTATCGTGCTGACAGACACACACACACACACATAATATATATATATAAATTCTAACGAATGCTGTTTTTTGCTTCTGGTGGCCCCAAAACGAAAAGTTATCATGGTCTTGGGCTTGGGTCTAACCATGAGACCTACGGTAATAGCTTCTTCCCTATAGGGGAAATTCGCTAAAATGGGTGGTTTTTTGTCAATATGCAATGTGCATCACAATAAGAAGCCACACACTTAGTTTCATTAAAATGTAATAAAAGTAAGCGCAGTTTTTAACAATTTCCTATAAGGTTATCATTTGAGGCAACTTACAATTTTTACCACTTAAAACATATTGGCAATGGACATAGAAAAAATGCAGTATTAGTATAGTAGTGTTAATTGTAATTAATTTACTATTTAATTTGTATAATAATGCATTAGTAATGCTTTTTGTTTGTTTTTGAATGTCAACAATGCGAACCAAAGTTGCATTGATCTAATTTAAAAGATCGCCGTTGCAGTTGTTATTAATTTGCTATTTAAGTAATTTGTATAATAATGCTTTAGTAATGTTTTATGTTTGTTTTTGTAAGTCAATTGATTTAATTTAAAATTTCCGAGAATAGCCGTTCCCTTGCCCTTTTCTCAATTGGGCTGGTAATAATATATTATTACATAAATAGGGTGGAAAGTGAGACTTTGTATATTCGAAACCATATTTTTGAAGCGCGATATTAATCTGCTCTGGAGTAGTTTTGATTCAATAATGCTATTTGTTTGTTTTTGGAATTCAACTGTTCAAACCGAAGTTTGATTAATTTAATTTAAATTCTCTGAGTGGATTCGCCCTTGCCTTGTCCGCTCTCTTAGTTGAAAACATTATTGTATTTTATTTCATAACAGGGTGGAAAGTGGGACTTTGTACATACGAGACCATATTTTGAAGGGCGAGATTTACCTTCTTCTGAAGTTTGTTTTACTGTGTGGAATTAATTTCATGACAATCCATCAAACATTTAAAGCAGTTAAACCACAAAGAGTGACTTTTATCCGAGCATAGGATTCACTTAGTCATTATTTATATACATAACTTGGCAACCCTTACCTGGTGCAGAGGCGACTACGGCAGACATGCAGCTGCTTTGCCGAACGTGCGGCTGACTTATATACACAGCCTTCACCTTCACAGTCCCAAACACCCAGTCACGTGACGACATTATGTCACGCGTCACGCGTCACGCGTCACGCCTGTGGTCATTGTCGACCGTGATTGGGCCCCATACAGACCGCAGACTACGGCCAGCCAGGCTCTTCCTGGGGTTGTATAATCGGGCGGTGGTTTGGTGGGTGGAGAAAAAAGGGATTAGACCAAGCGTGACAATCGGAACCTTGGGTTCGGGCGTGAATTTTGAATGAATCGCTCTCTAGATCTCGGGTTCGATGTTTGTATTGTCATGTCACGTAAGGATGAGGAGGTCCCAGGAAATCCGGTTCATTGCTTATTTAAGGCAAGGCATTGCCTCCGGTGCATTGCTCCGGTGCAAGGCCACTATAAAGAAAGGGATATTAAATAGGGGTAAGTAGGAACCCTCATTGAAGGAAATGCTCAATCCTTAGCGCGGAGATATACGCCCAAGCAAGGTGAAAGGCTACTGAACTAGCATATGAGACTTACCATCCTCTCCTTCGCTATTTTCCAAGTTCCAAGTGTCCAAGTACACTGGGCGACGGGCCTCCAATCCACCAAGTGCCCAAGTTCAGAGGATGACAGGCCTTCAGTATCCAAGTGCCCAAGTTCAGAGGGCGATAGGCCTCCAATACCCAAGAGCCCAAGTTCAGAGGGTTATATGCCTCCAATACCCAAGAGCCCAAGTTCAGAGGGTGATAGGCCTCCAATACCCAAGAGCTCAAGTTCAGAGGGTTATATGCCTCCAATACCCAAGAGCCCAAGCTCAGAGGGTGATAGGCCTCCAATACCCAAGAGCCCAAGTTCAGAGGGTTATATGCCTCCAATACCCAAGAGCCCAAGTTCAGAGGGTGATAGGCCTCCAATACCCAAGTGCCCAAGTTCAGAGGGTTATATGCCTCCAATACCCAAGAGCCCAAGTTCAGAGGGTGATAGGCCTCCAATACCCAAGAGCCCAAGTTCAGAGGGTTATATGCCTCCAATACCCAAGAGCCCAAGTTCAGAGGGTGACAAGCCTTCAATAACCAAGTGCCCAAGTTCAGAGGATGACAGGCCGCCAATACCCAAGAGCCTAAATCATCCAGAGGGCGATAGGCCTTCTACCCAAGTGCCCAAGTTGAGAGGGTGACAGACCTCAAATACCCAAGAGCCCAATTATAGAGGGTGAGAGGCCTCCAATACCCAAGTACCCAAGATCAGAGGGTTACAGGCGTCCAATATTCAAGTGCCCAAGATCAGAGGTGACAGGCCTTCAATACCCAAGTGCCCAAGTTCAGAGGGTGACAAACCTCCAATACTCAAGCGCCCAAGTTCAAAGGGTGACAGGCCTCTAATACCGAAGTGCCCAAAATTCAGAGGGTGACAGGCCTCAAATACCCAAGTGCCCAGGTTGAGAGGGCGACAGGCTTCCAATATCCATGCCCATGCACCAAATTGTAGAGGCTGAAATGCGTCCAATACCCAAGTGCCCAACCTCAGAGGGTGACAGGCTTCCAATACCCTTAGAATTGATACCTTTTCAATAAACCAATCTTCTAAAGACTATTTGAAAATAGCTGTGTTTTGATTGAAAAAAGGAAAATTACAGTAACAGAAACACACCAACGGTTGTTTTTCTTGGGTGAATATTCTTGCATGTTGAATATTAAATAATTTTCATGTTGTTGTTTCTTTAAATGAAAAGGCTGTTTTTGGTTCCAAATCGTCAATATACCTCTTCTACGTTCTCGTAAACTTTGCGATGTTGAAATAGCTGGCAACGATTCTCCATCCAACTTGGGAAATACTAGATTAACATTTGTAAATCAGTCTTTTTCATACTCTTTCCTTCAAGTGTCTACCTACCCAGGTAGCTACGAGATGAGTGTTGGATGATTGGAGCGCGATCTTATTATAGGTAACGTATAAGAACTCTCTGAGAGAACAGAGGAACCTATTTCGAACAACAACCTTAGTCAGTAACAAGGCTACAAGATCGCGCCACTATCATCAAGATCATCACACTCATCCTTCACTCATATTTAGAGTAACGTCCTCCATGAGGTACCTGCCTCAAAAAGAATGATCAAGAAAAAAATGAATGATTAAACATCTGCCATAACGTTATTATAATGAGAGATGGAGGAATATCCCTTCACATGCGAATCAAATGTGGTGTCAGAGCCCTAAGATTTGTGTGTATTTCATTCAAATTTTCGCGTTTCTTGTGCAAGCCGGATTGCGTCCACCGTAGGTCAATCTGCGCTCTCTACAGTTGGACCACCGTGCAAACCGGTTACGTTGGCCCGGTGTCGCTGATTCCTTGAACTCCCAGGCAGGTTTTCCTCCGTCCAGCACGTGTTTATCAGGTCTCACGTGTTTAAGTGTTAATGCGCCGGATTTCTTTCGTCTCTTCCTCATCATTGTCAGGTCTGTGGCTGCTGTGTGGTAGTGTGGTCACAAGTGCTGAAAAAACGTTCGGTTAAACGCGATATATTCACAGTAGGCTAGGTAGTAATCTACTAATTATTTCGTCTCATGAACACACCAGATAGGACCCCCTTCCCATTCTATTAGTCAATTTTTAAACGAAAACCAAATTAGGAACAAAAAACCGGAATGTAAGTTAATAACTATTTAAACGAGAAAATGATGTAATCACTTCACTGGGCTGTTTGCTGTGGATTTAATCACTAAAATTATTAGACAATTTGAATCTAAAATTATTAGACAATTTGTATTAGACAGCGACCACAGGCCTGAGGCCCATGTGGGGGGGGGGGGGGCAAATGCAAGGTAAAAAGAGGCCACCACCCTCTTTAAAAAAAATGATGGAGTTGCTCTGAAATGCAACTCATTGGCATTCTCAAATAACATAATCCAATACTACTTCATTGTATCGCTAACACTAAAATATTCAGTGTAAGGGTACAGTGGAACCAGCGACCACAGTGGATCCTGACATCTCAGAGAATGAAGCGGATAGTTTTCGTTCCTTTCTCTGCGCTAACATATGGTGAAATGAGAACCGCAAACCCTCGTATCTCCGATAGCGTAGTGGGCATTGTTGTTCATAGGCCACTTGCAAGCATTTTACCTGCAAGATGATATCATGATATCATAATTTATTTTGTTTATACATCTACCAATATCACCCTAACTTTGTAACTTGCCCTTCAGGGGTTATTGGTTGGGTTGGTTTCGGTTTCTTTACTGGTTTTTATTTGATCCTCAAATGTACATGAACATACTTAAGTATTAAAAACCGTATTATGAGTAATTGAGCCGATACTAGTCAAACCGGCCAGTTCCGCAGTCGTAGACGAAAAAGAAAAAAAATTGTCCCAACCAAAGTAAAATTTAGGTAGAAATAAACATAATTTCAATTTGTATTACGTGACTTGGTTACGTAACTATAATCTAGTAAGCCTAACTATAATCCATAACTATTATTTAGTACCTCGTACCTAACTTGATATTTTTTTTTAATTCAACCTTGCGTTTTAGCACAGACTATCTTACTAGTTTACTTAACTTTTGTTTTTCTCTGAAGCTACATACAAATAAGTAAATAGTCGATTGGTCGTTACGTAACTGACAGACGTGCTGCTTTAAAGCGTTCCAAATTTATTCAGCCACTAAACCCCACCCACACAAACAAATTAAAGTAAAAACAAGTCTGGAAGCGCAAATAATTGATTAGATTAGAGCGATTAGAACTGTAACGAGCAAGCAACAGGATGTAAAAGTGAATCTTTTAGTTGTCAACGAAGCGCCCGATGTTATATTTTACCACAAACGGGCGGGTTTCAAAAGACTTTTTATAACATAAAACAATTTTCCAAAATTGTATTATTTTTTCATTCAAACGCTTCATATTCTGTCGAATGATCACTATTAAATTTGTATCAGATTAATTTAATTATTGCCTTTTTGAATTGCATATCTAAAGATTTTGTAATGATTTATGCCTATTATAATTTCGAGGTTGGTTTAAGCCATAGCCTGTTAAACACTACAATAACCAATTGAATAATTTTAATTTGTAATATTTTAAACTTAGTTTTAGTTACTCTTAAAAATCCTTAACAAATTTTGTTGGTCACTTATTCAACTGGCTTCGGGGAAGTACGGATTGCTCGAAGGATAAAACTGTGACAAACACGCTCTTTATCACAAGTAGTTTGGATAGGTTTATTGTACCATTAAACTACCTATTTTGTCGAAGTCTGGGGAAGGGATTCCCAGGAGTTGTTGTTGGCCTTAAAAAATGACGTGGTTGGCTTCTTGCAGACAGCCAACACTTGGGAGAACCAGTAGAGATCTGTGATCTTCCAAGACGAAACTGAAGCAATTTGCAGCTGCAGACGTTACATAACTGGTCAATATACAGTATTGTCTGGGTCATCCCGAACAATCAAGTTAAAAACGTAATTATAACATTTCTAGGAGTAAAAGCTCCTAGAATGTTAGCAGATGTTGTTTGATCCGCATACAAAAACGTTATTTTTTCAAATGACATCTAAAGGTTTTAGTGTACAAATTATATTTCGAAGGTTTTGGACTAGGGCGTGAGTGTTTTTGCCTCTGTGTGAGTGAAACTTAGTTTTAGAATATTTCTAGATAAAGAGATCTTTCAAACATTCAATGTTCAATTTTACATCAAATGTTATATGTAATTTGTCAAGAAATGATTTATGCAATTTCAAGTTGGCGAATGTCTATTCTGTGTTCGGGAGTAATAAATAGGTTATTTATTATTAGTAATAATAATAATAAATTAGGCCTACACTGTATAATCCAGGGTTTAACAAAATATCGTAATGCTAATTTTGGTAATAAGGTTTTTATTTATTCATTCCTTAATTTATTATCCAAGTTGTTTTTTACAATTGGATCAAGCTTATGGGTTTTGATGATAAAGTAATATTTTATAAAATCGAACTTTTTTAGTTATGAACAGATTAAACAAGTAAAATGGATTACAACTCAGAGCGTTATGGATTCATAACTTCAAGCGTAAACGATTGAGCAAGTGGAAAAATGCCATGTTTTTCTAAGCGGGAGTCAACAGTTTGGAACTGCTGTCAGTAAGAGCATAACGATGACATAACATCCATTATTTTTTATATTTAAACGTGCTTGTGTTATGTTCTCAGGTAATTGACCATTACTTCCAGTGCCTAGCGATTTCACGTGTCGCTGAATATTGCTCAATGTCAAACTTCATTAAAATAATTAATGAATAGGCTATATGTTATCTGCGAATGTAATTAAGTTTTATTTTACTTTTTTAAGGACGTTATTGTTATTTTTTTCATTATCACCAGTGAAGTATCACTACTTAGAATGAATAAGGATGTTTATTTCCAAAAAAACATAGCAACATACATCCACATGATCATTATACTATTATACGATAAAATAACTTGTCCACTAATAACATTTTACAAAACTTTGGAAATCTGGATGACATATATGATGAAAGTTTACTCTCTTATCCATATCCCAGTAATGAGCTAAAGTTAAAATTGAATTAATTACTAAGAACGTAAGTTTTAACATTAAAAATTGTTTGTTGTTTTCAGTTTTAATCTGATATTTTTTATGATTGCTTAGCAAAAACTAGTTTTAAGATTTTTTAAATTCAATTGATATCTCTCTCTGAAATTGTGTTGATAGCAACTAGAAGCTTATCAAATTGATTTTTATTGACTTGTGGTATTCTAGGTTTTTGTGATCTATCACGATTACAAATCTTAATCGTATAATCCAATACCACTTCTTCAAAGCAAAATTTTACGTCCCTAAACCTAACACACAAAATCTTCTTGTTAATAATTGCAATCATGAATTATCTTTTAATGAAGTCGTTCCGTACCTATTGCATCTTTAAAAAGCATTACGGTAAAAAATATACAAGCCAATTCAATTACACAACCGGAACTTTCATAAATCTCAATTTAAAACAGAATGTGCCAATATAATAATCTTCCCCGTTTGTAATGGAAAATACTAACGAGATTACGGTTATTGTTGATCGAGCGATGGGGAATTCCTTCGGCGACTCTACATTGTACCACCAGTTCAATGCTATCAATCAAGGCTCCGACTTTATGTAACAATAGCAGTCATTCGCTGCGATCCTTGGCAATCGCCGCTGACAACCCACCAAGAACCAACCACCAACCGGTCAGACTCTACACCCCCACCAAGAACCAACCACCAACCGGTCAGACTCTACACCCCCACCAAGAACCAACCAACCACCGACCGGTCAGACTCTACACCCCCACCAAGAACCAACCACCAACCGGTCAGACTCTACACCCCCACCAAGAACCAACCACCAACCGGTCAGACTCTACACCCCCACCAAGAACCAACCAACCACCGACCGGTCAGACTCTACACCCCCACCAAGAACCAACCACCAACCGGTCAGACTCTACACCCCCACCAAGAACCAACTACCAACCGGCCAGACTCTACACCCCCACCAAGAATCAACCACCAACCGGACAGACTCTACACCCCCACCAAGAACCAACCACCAACCGGTCAGACTCTACACCCCCACCAAGAACCAACCATCAACCGGTCAGACTCTACATTCCTATCAGCGAGGGAGTGTGGCTGCCTCCAGTCGCACCATTAGGTTTACGGGGGTTTAACAGTACCTGCGGGCCGAGCCTCACTGAAGAAAGGTCAGTTGGTGTTTCAAATTGTTCGTTCAGCCTGCAAGTCTGTATATCGGAATGCACATGGAATTGCTTTGTTTCCACGGTCAAACTACCAATTTATTGCACGAAGAACATCAAAAATAATAAACATAGCATGATGCCCCTCCCTGATTCTGGTGTAAAGTAAGCCATCCAGCCCTTTAATTTTTTTATTTCATACAGCTACTGTGACCTTTATTAAAAAGGTTCAAGTTTATTGTGTCAAGCAATTTCTTCCTCATGAAACGTTGTGTGTTAGTTACTTTTTCCCAGTTTACGCCACATATTTTCAAACTCTAACCCATAAAGTAGCACACGAGACACGGTTAACGTTTCGTTATATCCATGCGCTACTTCACGCCGTGCGCTTATAACACCAAACATTCTTGGTGTTATGCGGCAAATGTCTATCTATAATCCATAGCTATTTTTGTATTCTGTTTTGCTATTTCTTTATTTGTTTTATTGAATTTCATTGTGCTTGCTTACAACGAACGTGGTTCAGGAAAAATCAGTTTGTACTGAGAAACTCCTGAAAAAAGGTGTTATTATTTACTCATTGGGAGATATTCTCGCTGCGCGTACGTCCGTTGCACCGCGTGACGCAGGGCGCGAGGAGAGGCGGCGCCCGGGGCGCAGTAACGGACGTCACAGGCGCGGGTCAGCCGCAGCCGCTCTCCTGCCCGCGGGCGCCGAATTTGCAACCTGGACCTGCCTCGGCGCCTGGCGGTCACGTGCCCCAGACATGGGCTCGACTCCCTCTGTCTGAGAGGTCTAAATCGCCAGACTGAGACACAATCGGTCTTGCAATCGGTCATTGTTGGGTAAACATGTATTTACAAAATATATATCCCAGAAGGTATGAGATAGTACAGTGTCAGCCTCAATTCTCTCTATCTTTAAATCTGAATCACCCATTCAGATTAACAATCGTCAAATCAATTGTCAATCGGTCATTGTTGAGTCAATATTTTCTGACCTATACGAATAAAGTTCCTCTCGACATATCTTTAAGAAGTAATGCATTTTGAAGCAAATGAGTTTAGGTTTGGTGTATAACATTCGTTGATTACATCATCATCATCATCATCATCATCATCATCATCATATTTAATTTCGTAAGGCGATTCTTTGTGTTAAAATTGTGGACGTCTGTCAAGTCGTAGAAAGATGGAAGAGGGCTCAAATTAAAGGTCTCTATTCCGTTATGGCGGGAAAAATAATGAAATTGCTTGAAATTCATCAGAAAACGAGAAATAACGTAAAATATCTGCCATTTAAAAAGCTTTGGGATA
Source organism: Flexamia atlantica (assembly GCA_035578135.1). Classification (NCBI taxonomy): domain Eukaryota; kingdom Metazoa; phylum Arthropoda; class Insecta; order Hemiptera; family Cicadellidae; genus Flexamia; species Flexamia atlantica. Next base: position 41,992,479 of record JAQJVK010000004.1, read on the forward strand.
TAAAAACGTCTGCTTTGTTTACATAAAACATGTGGTGCTGATGCTTTTGATTCAAAGCCATTTGTTGACATTGCTATATGTTGACATATGGATTTTTCAAAATGCAGCTAACTATGTTCAATGTACTATAACAAATCAATATTTTAACTTTGAGATTTTCAGACTTTATAATTACGGATTTGAGTATATATTTATAATTTAAAATTATGAAGAGTTAAGTTTGTTTGTTTCGTTTACTTTATAACGATGCCGATTTAATGTCAAATGATCGTATATATGTAAGCGAAATTTTTGCGCCGAAATTGTGGGCGTTTGGCAAGTCGCAGGATTATGGGAGAGGGCTAAATAGAAGGTCTTGGGGGGGGGAAACTAAGGTCCAGGGAAAAATACTGAAATTTCTCAAAGTTGATCAGAAAATAAGACATAACGTTAAATATCTGACATTTAAAAATCATTGTAATCTAAAAACGTCTGATTTTTTACATTAAAACTTGTGTTGCTTATACTTGATTTAAACCACATGCTAGATGTTGATTTATGGTTTATTTAAAATCCAGCAAAATAGGTTGAACGTACTATTACACATGATGGTTTTTTACTTTTAAATTTTCCGTTTATATAATTGGACGTTAACCGTAAGCAAGAGGAATTAAATACTACTGTTAATTTTAAATTTTATTATGTAGTATTAGATCATGCTGATTTAAAGCAAAGTGATTTGTAACATTTACACAATCGATTAAGTGCAGGCTATAGGTACATCAGAGAAGACTTCATTCATAATTTTTAAGGATCAGCTCTACCAGCTTTATGTGTGGTCGGAAATGGTCATAGTTTTGACCGAGGAACAACAGAGTGTGCTGCACTAACAGCTATTGAGTGCAACATCAGCTTTAAATTTGATCCTACCAAAAGGGTTCACCTTTAAATTTGGCCAATCAAAAGTATATTTAATCTTGAATCTACCAACACAAAGCAGTATTTACACACGGGCAAACATGAAAACGTGTTGAACGTACAGTAGGGTAACAAGCTAGGGTAACGTAGGGTTGAGTGCAACATCAGCTTTAAATTTGATCCTACCAAAAATGTTCACCTTTAAATTTGGCCATTCAAAAGTATATTTAATCTTGAATCTACCAACACAAAGCAGTATTTACACACGGGCAAACATGAAAAGTGTTGAACGTAGGGTAAAATCCTCAATATTAACCATTTCCTAGGCTCGTGGTCTCCAAACCTAAATTTTCTGATTTTATCCACTTATTTATTTGCTTATTGGGTGAAATATAGCCTCAATCGGAGATTTCCATAATAATTACCCTTTAACTGTCCAATATATATTTTCTTTTGAACCAGGTGGAAGCTACACACGACATTTGTTTACATTTTTGTGTTAAATGTCACGACTTTCTTTGGAAAATAAATTAAGTGCTGCGGTCTGTGGTTAACCTTAACAATTTCTTCAAACCATGTCAATATGCTTAATTGTAAACAAAGCAAAGTGAGTACTTTTTGAGAACGACGGATAGCGCCTCTGTTGCAAAAAATTCCCCTTCTTAACATTCTGATACCCTTTCTTAACATTTTGATACTGGCAAATAATGTCAAAACATCTTTAACATTACACTTTAAACGTTTAATTCCGTCAAACTGTTACCGAGTTGTGAGTGGTGAAGGAAAAATTAAATATCCAGCATATTTTATTTCTAGGGGCTTTTGCCCCTAAAGGCCACTAGTTAGTATTATTTTTATTTGTTTACATTGTACAGGGTGTTTCTTTTAAAAAGCAGCCCATTTTTAGGATCTAATAATGTACATATAAATATAAAATGAGTTTTGTTTTGATAATCTTTATATTTTGTACAACCTATTATTTAAGTTCGATCACGTTTAGTTTACATGATGTGTTCAAACAATCCGCCAAAGGCATTTGTATAAAGTTGTGCTCTCTCCACCAAATTCCCGAACACGTGTTGCATGGTACCTCTTTGAGCATCATGCATGTTTGTTTTAAGGTGCTGAATATCCTATTCATAATGGGCTTAAATCCCGGAACATGTTGTTTTGAAATAAAATCTAACATCTAAGGATACGCAGTTCTTATAATTTACTGATATCATTTATTAGTATTACTTTGTAGCTTCCTCATTAAACTATTGTTTACTTTAATGCAATCATCTTCAGTTCACTACAGTTAATCACTAATCCTATGTGATTGTATAGAATATCAAAGAAAATAAAAAATTTCAGATACTTCTAGTACACCCAAAGATATTGCTTTTTTCTGCAGGGAATATGAATGAATATAAATAAATGGATTATATAATAATAAAATTTAATTTAGGCCTGTACTGATATTTTCTTGTCTTGAACTGTTTGAAGCTCGTCCATCACTTGCTATTGATTACTCCTTCTATGGAACACATGCAACGTCCACAGTCTGGCTGTACGTCTTTTAGCCTAGCCAGAATTTGAAGTTCAAAATTTGATCTCTATTTAATAGAGAGAGTATTCCTTTCATGTAATTCTCTTTTATTTAATTTACGATCAATACAAAGTACGCTTAAAAATACAGATTGCCTTTTCGTGATCAATCCTAAAGTAACTGTGTAGCGGGTTACTTCTTCCGGTTCTGCTGTCTCATTTTGAAATCCTTCGCAAAAATAAATTTAGTAAATATTTTACTTGACGAAGGATTTAAAAGAGACAACGGTACCGAAAATAGTAGTGCAATGGCTATTTTAGGATTGACTTCAATTCGGTTAGAGACCTTTGGAGGAGGTAAGACATAAATACAATATACAACCTTTTATTCCTTGATGGTGTGGTTAATACCCCCCTTGAGCGGGACGTATTTTCCTAAAGGCGCACGGGGCGAGAGCCCGGGGCATCGGGTGTCAAAGGGCCCCAGGGTGAAAACAGCGGACATAAAGAGGCCGTTGGGCGAAAAATGAGTCCTGTGCCACGCACGGGTGTAAATGGAGCGAGCCATAGGCGACTTACAAACAATTTTGATAGCTGAAAAAGGGTCATCACTTTTGGCGATGCCGAAGGGCCTCAGGGGGCCGCACAGACAGTAGGCCCTTGGTCCCGGCGGCGGGCATAAATCTGGCACTAACCTCTTTTTGATGGTCCACTTAAATAAACAACATCCTCACTTACTCCTGATTTAGGCAAAACCAATCAGGCCTAAATACTTCACCGCAGCAATATTAAATCTTCTGAATCTTCTTCAGTATTTACAGTCAATTATAACATGACGTACAATGAGGGGTGAACATATAGACAAGGAGTTAAAAGTTTTAATATATTTTTCTATACAAAACTTTTCTTTTCCTACTACACATGTCCCCGGCCGAACCTCATGTGTCCGTAGTCGTCGAACTTGTCCTCTGGATCCCCGCGCTTGCCGAACCTGCGACAGAACAACAACAATAACAACATAATCATTAACAATTGGAACATGAAGCCGCGTTCAACACGTCCGATGAAGAGCCATGGGAAATATTCGCAAGTATTATCTCTTTAGATCACAGACTAAAACGAACTTTTTTCGCCGCCGAACAAAACCCGTTTACTGAAATATTGTTGGGGGTGCAGTTTTTGTCGTTTGTGGATAAGACTCTAAAAAGTAGTGGGCCTTCGGGAAACATTCGAAATAATGAAACATTAAAAATAATAAGCATTCATTCGTTCGTTCGTTTGAAGCGACACGCCTGAGCATTGTGAGTTGGGAGTGAACAGGTGAATGTGGGCGATAATTAAAGATACTTTATCTGTGTTAGCTGTAGGCCTACTTGATTTTTCTTTGGTAACAATGTTATAGTGGTAATTTAGATTTTGTTAATACTCAATATAACATTTATTAAGTCCAGGTTTCCGTTAATTATTTGCGTGACTCTTTTTTAGAGTATACTCGAGACACTAGTCTCTTTAGTAAGGTTGTCGAAAAAAGACTTATCCCAAACATTACGAATTTGTCATCATGAAGTTGTTGACTGCTCCTAAATCAACAACAGATATACCGCCTAAGACTAAAATTAGAGGCTCAGTTTACCCCTTTTGTCGTACTAAAAATCTGGGGTTTCAATGTCAATATGACCCTAGTTTCAGTTTATAACGATACACTGTCATCAGCTGTCAAGGTCAAGCACAACATTACTAATGAATACACAATTAATTATAGACGTTTCCATTAATTATTGACCAACACACATTTGGTCTAGTTAATAAAAGAAAAATTATAACTAAACATGAAGTGTACTGAAATTTTACTTTTGTTTGTTAAGATCTAAAAATTTGAAAAATTATCATAAAAGTCCGAATTAGGTTGAATTTTTCAACATTAGTTTCACCATTGACTTTGGATGGGAAAATGTTATCAAGTCAATGGTTTTATTTACTTGAAGTTAGTCAGCTGTAAAATAACTTCCAATTCCTCCGGACTAATGAATGAGCGAATGCTGATATCAGAACCACCCAAAAAACCTGTATCAAAATAGAATTGCACGATGTTTATTAATCCTGATAAAACTTAGTTTTCTGTAAGTCACAGTTAAACACAGCAGAGAACCTATGTATTGCTAGCAGCCTGAGCTGGCCATGCTACCGCACAGCCTCCTTTAAGTATTGAAGTTATCGCCATGTCTCTGCAGGGGTCTTTTTCAAAAATACTATAAATTTTAAGTATTTTTTCTATTTTTCGGAGTGAATTACATTGAACTGTGGTTAATGGCCTTTCCGTGGATAAAACTTCAAAATACTACTACACCACCCCATGAATCACAAATGCCCGTTATTATTAAATATGGCAATTAAAATATAATAATGACAATTATTGTAATGGCGTAAACATTAGTGTAAACTAGACCGATTCATTGGAACTAAGAATGCCTTCAATTATGGGCTGTATCTGGAACTAGGCCTGGTTATACAGGATGTTTTTTTTAATCGTTACCCAAAACTTTATTTAATCAGTGAAGGATTATTCCCCTCAAGATCCCCGAATTTGACCCCACTATATTTTTTTCTTTGGGGATACATAAAAGTAAGGCATACGAAAACAATTCACAGAATATTCAGCCCCTCAAAACAAACATAACAAATATAAATATAAAAGTGGGTTGCGTTAAAAACACCCTGTGTATAAAAAGGTGTGCACGTAAACTTAAAAGCTCATCTATCAAAATAAGTTCAAAAATTTTTTAACACTAAAAGATGTCAATGAAAGACAAAATAAATATAAATATTTATGTTATACTTTAACTTGTACTACTTGTTAATTCTTGTAGTATTTTTTTCAAGGACGGCAAAGCTTCCTTGTGGTGTGGAAACGAAGTTACATTACCGACGTAAAATAAGTGAAGTATATATTTCAAACTAACTGGTCCTGTTACACAATTTTATTTGGACTAAGATTATTATTTTATTTGTCCTTACAACAACTATTGGAGGAAGCGTTTCAGACGAGACAAGTTAAAAGACGAAATGACCTGTCTCTAGACGCATAAGTGTGCGTCCAGCCTTATAGCTGTATTGCTTCGCAACCTTTATGGTTGCCAGCATACTTCGTCGGAGTCGGATGTCTATCCGCCTGAAAATTACAAAAAGTTTTTTATTTTTCACGATTATCCGACAACTTTTTTGTCGAGACGCACTTCGGCACACCGAGTACAATTTGACAAAACATCACGATTCGATACAAAGTGTTTTCTCAATGTGTAACGTCGCGTCGTATCCGCGGTGTGCAAACAATTGTTATTTACCAAACTTAGAATTTCAATGATACCGTCCCTCTTGCCAGCGCCTAGTTTTTGTCAGACATTAATTTACAAGGGTTCTCCACCAAAGGGAGCCAGCCATATCTACCTGCAACAACCGAGGAAATTCCAATTCCGGGTAATCTTGCGTTTAAATACCTCATGTGTCCGTAGTCGTCGAACGCCCGCTTGCCCAGGTCGAGCAGGTCGTCGCCGTCGTCGATGAGCAGGTCGCCCATGACGGGCTCGAGGCGGGCGCGCAGCGGCGGCGACAGCAGCACGCGGCGGCGCGAGGGCGAGGCCCGGGCCGGCTCGGGGTCGGGGGGCGCCGCCCCGCTGGCCCCCAGCAGGTACACGCCCAGCACTAGCAGGGGCACGGTGCCGCGGGTCATCGTCTGTGGAGGGTGTTGGAAAGTATGTAAGAAGTAACATTTGGATCCCCGTTTGGGTGTCTTGAGTTGGAGCAGAGTTTGTTTAACTGTTTTTAGTGATCATTTATGACCGATGAGGAACGTGTATGCCGAGTGTCGGGTCGCTAAATTTTAAAGTTTTGGAGATGAGATCTGTACTCTGGCAGGGGTCGGATAGCCGCGACCTTTTGCCTACACAATACAATACATTGTATATTGGGGAGAACGCCTTATCTCCTATCGACCATCCAACCTCTGCCAGAGTGTAGAGACAACAGAAAAAAGGTTATTTTGCAACCTCCCTTGATGACTTTCTCACTAATTTCTACCATTAGGCGAAAGTTGACAATGGGAAAAGCAACAACAACAAGCTTTCCACGACCTAAGTACTTAACCAAGGTATCTATGTCTTTTTGGCTGCTCAGATTGACCAGCCTAGTCTTCACTTAGGTACCTCCTTGTCTCTCTAAGGACTTTTATTCCTATCTTAGTGCAAGATGATTACCCATCAAGGGATAAGTCGTGGAGGGAGTAAAAGGACCATTGCATCCCTCTAGAAAGCCTTAAGGGAATTAATTTTGATGTTTGAAAAGAATAATTAATATACAATGATAAAAATGAAAAGGAAAATTACAACATTTATTATTTAATTATGTTTTATATCCCCAAATTTTGTACATATATTATTTCCGAGTAAAGACACTGATGCAATCTAAACATATTCTAAGGCGATACGAGTGAAGGGTGAGTATATGCCCTAACATAAGAAATTGTCTTGATAAAAAAAATATTCTCAAAAGGCTTTGAGAGGGTTTAAGATTTGGATCTTCTTTTTTATGGTTCAAGAGTTAAGTGAGGTTTATCTAGTTTGGCATGCTATCCATTTATTTATTTTGCATCCATTGCATTTTCACCTTCTCCCTCTTCCTCACCAACATTTTACAGTGTTGGTAAACAACTATTGCAATACCCCTAAATATTTTAGCCAGAGAGCTTAAAACCCATCAACAATTTAGCTATGTTAATACAAAACTTTTTTGCTGACTCCCTAATTGGATGATTTTTTTTGGAAGTTTTAAAGTTAATTAAACAAAATATTTCCAATAATCTAACTAGGCTAATATAAATAAAAACTCTCATTTCTGAGCTAGGCTTGGTTTTTCCAATACCTTACAACTATTAAGTGAAATAATTTAATAAAAACCATAAATACAAAATGCTATTCTTGATCTCAGTAGCTTAGTAAGATTATTAATAAAATCAATTAAAATTTATATTAAAATAATTTTTGAAACAATATTTGTCACGATGCTCACCTGCTGTGTTCCTGTGGATGACTGGGCCCCTGCAGCCCTCATCTCTGGTTTTATCTCCCCCATTGTTGTGCTCGGAGGGGGTTGAGGGATGACTTTGAAGGCTGTCAAACCCTCGGGGACCGGCCAATCAGGCAACGCCTTTCCACAACAATATTCATGCTCGGAATAATCATTTTTATCAATTTTCTTCCACAACTCTTTTGATGTTTTGTTGATTTCCCAAGAGCTTAAAGGAGTGATTAAATTTGGAGCTTCTTAGAGTTAATTTTGGAAAATAGGTAGTTATTTAAGGTTATTTGGGTTTTATTTGAGGTTTATGTTGCTTTATGTAGTTTTAATAGGATTTAAATACAGAAAAATAATTTTAAACTAGCTGTTTTTATTGATTTTTACAAATTACAGTGGGAGAAATATTTGATTTCTTAAGGAAAAAGATTGAATGAGATCAGTTTTAGATAAAATAATATTTTACCATTATTGTACATTATAGAAAAACATTTAGGTAAAGCCTAAAACCTGCCTGGGATAAAATTCAGACTGGTTTGTGAAGTACTGTTTATGGACTTTATTTTGAGTACAGCAAAAGAAGTGTTGAGGCTTTAATTTGATTCTTTCTTGAAATATATATATGGTTACTACCATATATTAAAACCGGATTAATATCTTTAATTATAGTCAGCCTGTGATATGTAGCTAATCTGATGATCACTGTAGATTCATTTGTCAGTTAAGGCTCAAGGGGGCTCACCAATTGAGAACTGATAAGACGAGGTGGTTTCTTTTTAGGGCCTTCTGACAGCTCTCTCCAGATTTTGCTGTTTCCTGACCCTTTGTTAAACCTTTAAATTTACAATTGAAGTCTTAACTCTTTATAATTGTTGTCTCTAAGAATAAAAAAATTATTCTGCCTAAATATAATGAGAACGTAAGAGAAAGCAGGTAAAAATCACTGAAAGTCATAAATGTTTATTAAAAAACTTGTTTATTCTTTGATGAATACATACAAGTCGATATAAATATTTACAATATAGATTCATTGAAAACTAAGCACAGAACATGATAAAGTTAGAAAAATGCAATACTTATATTTTCTATTGAAATCTGGAGGAATGAATTAATAACATGAAATGCACTTGTACAATTAAGTCGCATCATAATTGTAATTAAAAATATTACACTGTCGGTTATTAAATTAATTACACATTGTTTTATACCCTTAAGCACACTGTAAGAAGACAAATCTGTATCCATGTCCCAGTTACAAACCAGTTTATGTCTTAGAATACTCCATATTAGTTCCTATTGAATGAAGGTGCACCTTCTTCTTGGTTTCTTTTATGAAATAATTAATTGTTTGTGCTTTAAAAACAGGTAAGATTTGGGTATTCAGGCTCAAGACTCATGCAAGAACTAACTCTCTACTTAAATCAACACATATCATTATAACAAAATGCATATGTTTGAAATTGACTTTATATTTCATACATGGTAGTTCAAATTTTAGTTGGTAAATCTATATAAATAAAATTAGAGTTTTGTCTGTACATTGCTTAGAATTATGAAATTTTTGATTATTTTTGCGTTTTGAAGGTCAGAGAATCCGAATCAAGCCTTATCTCAATTTATGTCACGATGTGTGTTGGTAACGCTCAACATCACACTTTAGACCGCTTTTCACGCAAAAACTAGACTACTGTTATGGCTGAAACTTTGTTTCTGTATAGTATGCACATATGAGAGGGTTTTAGACGACTTAAAACTAGCGTACATCTTTTTGAAATGAAATAGCAAGCTTCTAAAAACCGAGTTTTATTTGATTCCGACCAAGTTTGTTTTGAATTTCCCCGTAATTCAAGGGGATGACGTTTTGTTTACATTTTCAGTGTTCCAAGCAGATGATAGTTACCTTCACTGATGGATTCGTCGTTACAGATGTTTTATGATTTCATTCAGTTTTATGTTTTGGTTTATAATATTTCTTTTTAATTGACATGTACTATATAAAGTTAATATTTTACCACTCATTATACATTTATCAGGATTTTCATCCTGATCTGACCCTCGGACTCCACCACAGACCAAGGCCGCGCACAGACCCTCTCAAAGATCATATTAATATTCTTTTGTCAGAATTATAAGTGATGAAATGTTTATATTCAAACAGATGTTAAAAGCAATACATTTCATAGAATATAAAACCAGCTGTCTGTCAAAAATAAAATAAATCACTGACTAGAGATACTCAAAAGTCCTTCCTTTCTTATAACAGCTGTTAATGAAAGAGAAAATGTAAACCATTTTTAAAAAATTGCGGGATGGCTATGCTATATTGTTGTTCAAAATGAACCCTAAAAACATTAGAAAATACTTTGGTGGCATTTAATTAAGGGATTTTCTACTCTACATGCATCAACTTTCATGAACTGGAAATTGCTTTAAGATTCACTAAGTGCGCACGGTCTGCTGCGAAGAGGGTATTTCCTGCCTCAGGGGCACTCTGTACTAAAGCACAGATTCGACGATAGGCCTACTGAGTATAAGCCTTCCCAGGCAGCGACACCCTTAAGGGTTTTGTCGGCGGGGGCGCTGGAATGTGCTGGCATGTGTAGTATAGAGAAGCAAAATAAAAATGCTAAAGGGGGGCAGCAATTTTTTAAGTACTCCCGTCGTAGCAGACTGCGTTCTTAGCGGATCTACTTTATATTTGTCAAATAATACCACTGACCTATCGCACAGCCCAAACTACTTGAACTTGACCTAGAACCTTGAAACTTGTCATGGACGTTCCTATAGGGCGTGAGCATCCGCTGAGAATGGGTTTTTCGAAATTCTACGTTTTCAGGGTTTTTCGGGGGGGGGGGGGGGGGGTCAACGGTCTAAAATCTTTCTGTATAATTTAATGGATGATCTTTCGATTAAATTGTCAATTTTTATTTAATCAAGAAGGCGGTTTAAGCTTCACATAGGTCTATACAGCTGATTTATAGTTTGGTTCCTTTTATCATGGTTTTATGGTTGTTTTTTTCTTTTAAGTGATATGTACTATATTAAAGTCACCAATAGTTTTTGTACCTTATCTATTTAATCATAAACTCAGTATGTGGCACCATCTTCATTTAGGCAGCGGGTGTTAAAATCATTATCGTGAGCGAAGCCACGGGCAACTGCTAGTTATTCATAGATGTTATATTTCAATTAGTTATAAGTTAATATTTCCTAACTTGACACTGCATTGAAAAGGAAAGTTTCATAATGCTGAAACGTATTTTATTGTGCAAAGAACACAGTGGGGATCCTAAAATGCATTTCCTAAAATTAACTCATCTGCAAAAACAAATGAAACAGTATAACTAGAAAGTAGTAGGCTACACTAACCAATGAATTCATATAAGGAAGAATTCTTAAGTTTTGAAATTGTTTCCTTTCAGAAACATATATCATTTCCCATGAATATAACAAAGCCTCCTTTCAACATGACCCCAAACAGTGATAATTCTGTGAACACTTAATACTCTCAGCTCCACAACAGTTCACACTTTGCCACTTCAGTTTGTTACACTTGAGATTCGTCAGGCGAGTCTGGGGGTGCTGGGGAGATGGTTCGGTCGAATGTCAGCAGAACAGCAGGCCAGATAGGCCCTTCCACTCCAGCCTCTCCCACCAATATCCTGCTCTTCTTCCTTCTTCCACTTTTATTCTTCTTCGACGTCCTGAAGCTCAAGAATGCCCTGTGAGGAGCTTCTGGAGGATTGGCGTTGGCATCCTTTGTCGAAATAGTAGAAAATGTCTGTCCTCTCTTCACCTTGACGTGACCTTCCTTGTTGACGACGGTCTCGAGCTTCTTTTCCCTTTTCTCTTTCTGTTTCAAAGGTCTGTGTCGGTCCAAAGATTCCTTCGGTTCTTTATTTTCTTCATCGCTCGATCTTTGGGTTTCCTTTCGACTTTCGACTATGTTGATGTTCCTGACGGGTGACTTCCTCACCAGAAAATCAGTGTACTCTGAAGTCTTCATAGGGCTGAGTCCTCTACAGTCGATGATCTCTGTTTTTTTAAAGTCTACTTTGTGCTTCTTCCTCCTAGTCGGCGGCCTGATGGGAACATTGACATCTTCTTGCTGCAAATGCCGGGGTTCGTAGTGGTACTGGTGGATCTCGATGTAATGATCATTCATGTTGATGATTGGGCGGTTCAAGTAAGCGATGTAATCAGCGATGTCTCGGTCGTATTGCAGTTGCCTCTCTAGCGTTGTTGAGTCGTCTTCTTCTTCCTTGGTTTCATCGAGGCTCAGTGTCGATGCGTTGTTGTTCTCAGTAGTCTCGTTTGTGGCGGGAATCAAGTCGTTCAGAAGTTCAGAGTCGGATCGGCTCCATATCGCCCTGTAAAACAAAAATTAATTGTATAAATAAAAATTACAAAAATAACTTTTTTATCACATCAAAATTACAATGCGGTTAAAGGTAGGGCTATTGACTTTTTTGCTATTGATAATTTGAAAATGTTTAAAAAACAAAATCCAGTTATGCGATAAAAAATAAATTTTGATGTTTGAATTTGGATGTTTGTTTTGGATGTTTGGATGTGTAGATGATAGATTTGGAAAGAAGAGTGAAAAGAGCAGGGCCTCTTTTGTAAATGGGCCCAGTGGGCCCGGGCCCAGGGCGCAAGATTGAGGGGGGCGCAAGCAAGAGAAAAAAATTTTAAAATCACGCGCCAATGGATCACGCGTCATATTTTAAAATCACGCGCCAACAGATCGCCCACCAACCCTCTCCACTCCTTCCCCCACTCCACCGCTTCACGCATGACTCATCACTGCCACTGCCTGCATGTTGCTACTTGATCTTTGCTTTGTCTTTCCTTGTCAGTTCGTTTTGTGCAATCGCGTGAGACATGTTATTAGTTGGCTTGTGAATAAGTTTATTGATGTGTTTTTGCTAACTATTTTAATGCAATTGTATTTGTATTTATGTTCGGTTTGATCTTTTATTATAAATGGTACAAATAGTAGAATAAAATGCTTGTTCTGTGATTTGTGAAATGAGTAAAAAACCAAGTGGCAGTGAATTTAGAAAGAGGGCGGCCAAAAAGCGGAAAAAATGTAGGAAACGACCAATCATGTAAAGTTTTGAGTATTTATGTTTGTAGTTTCACCTGAAATAAAAGCTAAATTTGGTTGAATTTGAAGTTTTTTCATATATAAACCCATTTTATAAACCCAGTAGATGGAAGGGGGAGGGGCGGTGATCGGACCCAGGCCCATAGCGGGTTACATGCAAACCGCGGGCCTGGAAAAGAGATCTATAATTTATCAGTGTAAATTATGTAACTGTAACCAATTGGGAGTAGATCTCAAGGTACATAAAATTAAAATAATAACTGATGACCTATAAATCCCTTACTGCATGATTAATGCTTAAAAATAAAAGAATTTAGGAAGAATCACAATAAGATTCCATTGCAAATTGGACCATCTATGTATTAATCTGGCATCTATGTATTAATAAGTGAGGGAGTTATATGTATTAATAACTTTCTTTTTGAAGTCATAACTAGATAACAACTGGATGTATTTTAACGTTTGAAGAGTCAAACTAAAAGTATTTTCCCATGTAGAGAATACTCCCTCTTAACTGGACCAAAGCCTGAACAGATAACGGGTTTTCCGGTTGAACTGACGTCTTTTAAAATTAATTATTAGATTAAAACATTAAAAATTAGATATTTTATGATGATTTGCCCATTATAGATTTCTCACAGGAATCGTTATATCATTCCTCAATCACTCAAAAACTAACTCATTTTTCTTAAATTGAAGAGAGCATAGTATATTTAGATACGTTACTACTGCTCTCAAATATTTACCCACAAGAATCATCGATTCAGTATCATCCATTTTCTACCAATCACATCCCGTAAAAATTGTCCGGTTCAAAAGATTTTACTTGCTCCGAGATTAGTCCGGTTAAACCGATGTTTGGTTAAAAGGTGTGTAGATAAGAGGGAGTCTACTGTATTTACCAATACATCTCACAATTGAAAGAGAGGGCTTCACAAAAATACAGTAAAGGACTAAAATTTTGGTACAGTTGCATTTTTTGACATGAGATCAAACTCAATCCTCCTTGTTTTTCACGACTAATCATATGGACGTGGTTTGATATGGTTATTACCACCCTCTTATATAACCTACGATATTCTAAGTTAATTGACAGAAATAAATACTAATTGAGGTTGACAAATATAAGTTTAATGCTCTTTTTAAATCTAGCCCAATTACAAATCTTTGATAATTCGAATTCTTCTATTTTGTGAGTTACTTCCCAGAAATAAATTAATTGCCCGATTCTTTCCCTGCTAGGCAGTCGATAATTGTTTGAGACTCTGGGTCGTAGTTCTTTGCCCTCGGTTCACTTGATATGTTCTTATTCCCAGACGGTATACTTCATTTATTCAGATGCAAATTTTTAAACAAATCAAAGTTACGAATATATATATTACAAAAAAAAACGGGAGTCGGAATTATTCCCCCCTTTAAACGTACTTAAGATATACTTTGTTTTTAATTTGTTAGTCCAATAGGTCCATCGGCACCTCGCTCGTTTACAAGTCCCATCTCCTCGTGTCGATAAAGAATTTCCTGAAACGATATTAGTGGATTTGGGTTACCGTAGTTTTGGCATCCTCCCAGATCGTCCTTCGGTCCAATTGGTGGTCTGATTGGGTTTTCCGTTAAACTTTATCTTCTTTTCTTTTATTAATTTTTTTTGAGTAAATTTAGTTACGTCTTCACTTCTGAACTGTTGACTCGAAAGTAAATATTGTTCCGTAGCAACCATTTATTTGCAGCTGGCTTCACTGTCACTTGCACTTATTGATTAATTTCTGGGCACAGGTTTTTTTGGCATCACAGATTTATATTATATCATATAACGATCATATTGAGTATTCTTAAGCAATTTCGCGATAACTAATATTCCGATTGCTCCCCAACATAGTAATACTAAATTTGAAATTAAATTTACTTTCTAAACATATATGTATCGCGAATACCAAATATGACATCTCGCATATCGCTTACTTGCTAACAGAGGCCTAATAATTGTTTAGTAAATAATACTATCGAGAAAATATGACTAAAATTTAGACTAACGGTTGATATATTCCCACTTCATTATAACGCCCGCTGTTTAGTATGATTTTGGGTTCATATATTATATCTATATCCAATTGTTCCTTCCCTATTTCCTTGCCTTCTTTTAATTGCATTTCCCAATTTGTCAACAGCTGTTCCTGATGTCTTGAGACTACGATCTGTCACATCGATTTGTATCTTGACAACAAATAACATAACCATAGTTTTGGGGGCGTGGTCAGATGTACGGTTACAATAGCCCTCTCTAATTTCAAGTAATATGAAATATGGATTGAAATTACGAAAGTCGAAAAGCATAGTATTGTAACGTTTTCGGGGTTTTTGCATACACATATTGAATATATTAAAGACAAGTATTATTCATATAACAAATTATAACATAAACAAACTTAACATCAACATGAAAGGACAAGTTAAAATACATGAGGCATTGCATGAATCAAATTATATCTCGGACCTTATGGTCTGGCAGTGGATTATTGAAGAAACATATAAATTGATAACTAATTGAAATTAAGGTTTGTAACATGTTTTGACATTAATTAACAGTATTAAACATTTAATTGGATTAAACACGAAGATATTATTCATAGTTCATGGTGCTGCGAACACAAATTAAGTCCCCACCTTTAGTCACATTGAGTTTACCAGTTCGGTCTTATCACTCATATTAGAATGTTCACATCACCGATATTAGCACTATATGGTGACTCGCATTCGCGTTATAGTTCATACGTGGTTTTATACCTTTTAAGACCACTTATGTGGTACGGTCCCCGCTTACTTGTCCCGTCTGTGTTGGATACGGAATACACTGTCTTCCCTAATTTCTCGCAAATAATGTAAGGTCCTGTATATAATTCAAATAATTTAGCAGTTGTACCGTCGATTAGTTTGGATGGTATTTTCTGGGCGACTAATACCAAATCCCCTACGTTGAACTCGGTTGGTTTATGCATCTTGTTAAGCTTTTCGGCGTTTTTCCTCTGTCGCGTACTCATCCGCTGTCGTGCTTGTTCCAACCTAAGGGCTAATGGTCGGTCTTCTTGAGGGAGTAACTCCAGAAATTCTTCCCAAAACCTCGTATTTTTGGTCCCGAGTTGTAGCTCGTTGGGAGTGCAACCTGTAGTGGTGTTGTAGATTTCGTTTAGACACCGGTTGATGTGTGGTATGCAGTTGAACCAGTTCTTTTGGTCGTTGTGACACATGGTTCGAAGCGCCCGCTTCACGTTTTGGATGTACCTTTCGGTTAAGTTCGCTTGTGGATACCTTACAGGATTAAATATGGGTGTTATGTTATTGTCAGATAGTTTGCGTAGATAACGCGCGCTCCTGAATGACGTTCCATTGTCGGATTGGATGAATCTAGGTTTTCCAAATTCTGGTATGTATCGGTTGAAAATCTTATCGATCACCGTGGTAGTATTCGCCCTCTTAGCCGGGTATAGCTGGATGAATTTTGTGAAGATGTCAATTACGACAAAAATATATTTAGCCCCGAAGCTGCTTGTAGGTAAAGGGCCAATCCAATCACATGCTATTTGTACGTTCTTATCCGTGCAAGTTATTCCTTTGGCTAATCCGTGGTTTGGATGAGTGTTGGGTTTACATTTTTGGCAAGAGTCGCAACAAGCTATTATTTTACGAATTATTCTGCCCATGTTCTTAAATACAAAGTGCTCTTGGAGCAGTTTCAAACATTTGTCCGCCCCGCAATGGATGTAGTGGAAGTGACAGGCTAGGATTAGGTTTTCAATCATGGTTTTAGGGACAAGGATTTTCCATCCTAGACCGGTTTTCTTATACAATACATTTTGATATATTAAGAATTGATTGGAATTCGGGTTATCTTCTGGGGTAGGTTGATTTTCACGTATTTTGGTTATGATTTCGTTTAAGTTGGGGTCATTTAGTTGTAGTTGTTTTATGTTTTGTAACTGTTGACTAAGATACGGTTCGATTTCTGTTTCAAGGAAGTTGATTACTATGGATGGTTGAGTTGGGTTTGAGATTTCCCCGTCTGAGTATTTGATTCGACTCAAAGTGTCAGCCACTATATTATCTTTGCCGGGGCAATGATCGATAGTAAAATCGTACTCCTGTAGTGCTAATGCCCATCTGGTTAACCGCGGACTTAGTAATCGACAAGTTTTCATAAAAGTTAAAGCTTTGTGATCGGTAACGATATGTATGCGTCGACCTATCAATAGTGATCTGGCCTTTTGTAAACAATACACAATCGCTAAACATTCTAGCTCGGAAGTATAGTAATTTAACTCTGGTCCCTTTAAAGTACGGGAAATGAACATGATTGCTGCTTTCTGCTGGTCGTCTAATATCTGATATATGTGCCCGCCTATGCTGTGGCCACTCGCATCGCACTGAAGGTAAAAATCCTTTGAGAAGTCCGGATAGTTCAAAAAATGAGTATCCAAAAACAATGATTTTATTTTTAGAAAGTGTTGTCGTTCGATCTCCGTCCAACGAAAGGTGGTTTTCTTAGAAGTTAGGTAAAGTAGTGGTTGCACATGCTCTGCAAATTTGTCCACGAATCTGTTATAATAGTTGATCATCCCTAAAAACCCTTTTAGTTGTTTACGATTTTTTGGTTCAGGGAAATGATTTATTACTTCAATTTTGGAGTTGTCTGGTTTAATCCCGTTCCTAGTGATAATAAAACCCAAATATTTTACCTTCTCTTGGCATAGTGCCGATTTTGGTAGCTTAATTGTCATATTAGCATCTTTAAGTTTAGCGAATAAGAGTTCTAGATGTTTGAGGTGTGATTCGAAACTGTCTGACGTAACGCAAGCGTCGTCCACATAAAACATACAGAATTCGTCAAGATCATTCCCGATGGTGGCGTCTAAAGCTCGTACCAGTGCTGCTTGAGATATAGATAGCCCAAAAGGTACCCGCACGAACTGATAAGTTTTTCCGTTATGTTGGAAAGCTGTATATTTCCGGGATTCGGGTTCGAGTTCTACTTGCCAATAAGAAGCTGTAAGGTCGAATGTGCTTATGAAACGGGTGTTTTTGCATTTAGTGAGTAACTCATTGATTCCTAAGTTGCAATCATAGTCGTTAACTATCCGCTCATTTATAGCTCGGGCATCTAAACATAAACGAATTTCTCCCGTCTTCTTTGGGACTACTAGCATAGAATTAATGAACGTGCTATCGCTTCTTTCTATAATGTTTTTGCTCAGCATGTCATTGATTTCTTTGTTTACCGCTTCTCGGTGACACACAGGGATAGGATACGTTAAACTCTTGAACGGTTCATGATTTTTCAATTTGATTTTATATTGGAATTTATTGCATAGTCCGGGTTCGTTAGAAAAAACGGAATCATATTTTAATAACAACGCCCGTAATTTTTCCTTTTCTTCTTCACTTAAAATCGTGATTTCAGCTAACTTGTTATTTACTATCTCCCTGTTATCGGTTAATTTGTTATTTACCATTTCTTGGGCTATCGGTCGTGAATATACTGAACTTTCGTCTCCTTGTGATATTACCTGACATTTTATTCCTTTTTTATTTACGTTTATATGGTTGTTTATTGTTTCCTGAGTACTTTCTCCGGTTTTTTCTTGGTTAGTATTTAATGGAATTATCTCGTTGTTGATCGTTAAAGTATTATCCTTAAAGTTTAATACAACTCCTAATGATTCTAACGTTTCTTGTCCTATGATGACCTCACGAACTAATGATGGGATAATTAAGTACTGTGCGTCGAAGCTATGGTTGTTAATTTCAGTATGTATTAATATTATTTTTCTTATTCTCTTGGACTTTTGTCCAGTAGCAGTGGTAATATTGAGGTTAGTTACTGGAAAGGTTTCATGTTTGCCTATGACCTGTTGGTTTTGCTCATACCATTGTTCTTGCAAGCAATTAATGTTACAGCCGGTATCAATAAGAGCTTTAATTTTGGTTTGGTTTAATTTGATGTCTATTTCGGGACAATCGATACTTTTAATTACGGGTGGTTCAACTCCGTCCTCCTCGAGTAGCCATTTGTTATCGCAATATATATTGGATACGACATTATTTAGGTTAAGGTTTGATTTGATTGGGGATTCATTTGGATTATGGGTATTGACATGTCCGATATGTTTAACTCGCGTCAAAGTTTCATAATTTTGATCTGTTTTAGTCTTGAATGTGTGCAATACCCGAGAAACTTCGACGCTATTTAGTTTCCCGAACCCGCGGCAGTCGCTTTGTTTTGGTTAGGGTTATTCTCAGTTACGAAGGTCGATCTCGGTTCATAACCGCTTCGGTTGTGGAAATTGGGCCTGTCGTTGGTTCTAAAGTTACTTCTTTGATTAAAGGGTCGCTCGTTAGAGTAGGTTCGCTTTGTGTCGTTGGCTACGTGTCGATCGCGATTGGGATACGGGTACCTTGGTTCATGGTTAATATTCCGGAAATTCCTATCATTCTCGTGTCCGTAGTTAGACTGTCCCGATTGTCGGTTTTCATACGGGCGACTTTTGATCCGATGGTTCTGTTCCTCTAAATCTTCTCTACCTAATAGCTGTTCGAATTGCCTTATCGTGGTAATGTTTTGGACTCGACGTGCATCCCTAACTCGCTCCTCGAATTGTTCGCTCAGCAACATCACGATCTCTGCTTCTTCGAGTGTAGGTGTCATATTCCGCAATATGATCGCTCTTTCAATGAAATATTCCGATCTACTAAGTTTTCCTCCAGTTCGGTATCGCTCTATTTCGATTCTTCTCTTTATACCGCGTTGAATATCTAGATTCCAGTATTTTTCGAGAAACACGATTTCAAATTCACTCAAATCTTTAACGTCTTGTTTTACTATTCGCCACCATTTAATCGCACTTTCTTCTAGACACGATTCTAGCACGTCCTCCAAGTTAGGTATGTGTGAACTTAGCCCTCTCCGCATATTTAATTTCTCCCAGTACCGTTTTAGTTGAGCCAAGAAGTGTAGTGGATCCTTTTCTCTCCCAGTGAATTTAGGTTTTTTCTCGTTGAGGTCAGGATTTACATAGTTGATGATGATTTCGCCTAGGTTACCCGACGTTGAATTTCCCACACGGTTTTCGAGATTTCCCATTTTGTTCTGTATTCCTATTATATCTTCCTGAACCTTATTTACCATGTCATTATTTTGGACTATCGACTGGTTCATCTCCCTAAATTGGTTTTGAGTTTGGGTTTCAATTTTGTCAATTCGTTCCTGATTAGTTTGGGTGATTCGTTTAATTTGAATCGTTTCGGAATTTAGATATTGTTTAATTTCTTTATACCGGTCTTCAGTCTTATTTATAGTATCTTGGTTTAAGTTTGTCATGTTTTCCATGAATTTAGCACCGTGCTCGTTTAGTTTTAGGTCGAAAGATTCATTTAATTTGAGATTATTTTCCCTAATTTTTTTCAATGTCTTCTTCGATGCCTATCCGTAAGCTCGTAATCTCGGTCCGGATCTCGTTTAGTTCCCTACGGTGTTCTTCCTTACAAGATTCGATTTTACTTTGTATTTGTTGGGTTTCGTTTTGTATTTGGACCGATTGTGTTTGCAACTGACTGAGCATTACCATTATTAACTTCAGATCGGTTTGCGTCTCGCTAGGTTGTTTAGGTTCCTCCGGTTGTTGTTTATTAGGATTAATTTCAGAATCTCCCTGCGCAAGCAAAATTTCCTCGTCATGCGGGTTTCCTAGATTGTCATCCTCGTATCCGCGCTGGTCAGTCTGCGAGTGTTCGTCGTCCGATTCATTCACGCGCGCTTCTTCGTTTCCGATTTCCGGGTTGTCCCTAACATCCCTATCACTTATCTCTACCCTATCATCCGTATCAATATCTCGATTCCGCGCCGTTGCCATTTCGGTTGTCATTGGGTTCGACCTCTTACAATTTCCTAACGCGTCTCCCTTCTTCGTTCGCCTTGGGTTTTGTCTTAAGTCATAATTATTACTCATATTGGTTACTCTTTAAATAATTAATTAGATTCTCTAACTTAAAACTATGACAATTCAATAAAGACTTATCCTAAGATATGTGAGATGTCTTATTGGTTATCAATTGAACCGTGGGTCAAGAACTTTACAATCAAGTGCCCCGCGTTGGGCGCCATTTTTATTACCACCCTCTTATATAACCTACGATATTCTAAGTTAATTGACAGAAATAAATACTAACTGAGGTTGACAAATATAAGTTTAATGCTCTTTTTAAATCTAGCCCAATTACAAATCTTTGATAATTCGAATTCTTCTATTTTGTGAGTTACTTCCCAGAAATAAATTAATTGCCCGATTCTTTCCCTGCTAGGCAGTCGATAATTGTTTGAGACTCTGGGTCGTAGTTCTTTGCCCTCGGTTCACTTGATATGTTCTTATTCCCAGACGGTATACTTCATTTATTCAGATGCAAATTTTTAAACAAATCAAAGTTACGAATATATATATTACAAAAAAAAACGGGAGTCGGAATTATTCCCCCCTTTAAACGTACTTAAGATATACTTTGTTTTTAATTTGTTAGTCCAATAGGTCCATCGGCACCTCGCTCGTTTACAAGTCCCATCTCCTCGTGTCGATAAAGAATTTCCTGAAACGATATTAGTGGATTTGGGTTACCGTAGTTTTGGCATCCTCCCAGATCGTCCTTCGGTCCAATTGGTGGTCTGATTGGGTTTTCCGTTAAACTTTATCTTCTTTTCTTTTATTAATTTTTTTTGAGTAAATTTAGTTACGTCTTCACTTCTGAACTGTTGACTCGAAAGTAAATATTGTTCCGTAGCAACCATTTATTTGCAGCTGGCTTCACTGTCACTTGCACTTATTGATTAATTTCTGGGCACAGGTTTTTTTGGCATCACAGATTTATATTATATCATATAACGATCATATTGAGTATTCTTAAGCAATTTCGCGATAACTAATATTCCGATTGCTCCCCAACATAGTAATACTAAATTTGAAATTAAATTTACTTTCTAAACATATATGTATCGCGAATACCAAATATGACATCTCGCATATCGCTTACTTGCTAACAGAGGCCTAATAATTGTTTAGTAAATAATACTATCGAGAAAATATGACTAAAATTTAGACTAACGGTTGATATATTCCCACTTCATTATAACGCCCGCTGTTTAGTATGATTTTGGGTTCATATATTATATCTATATCCAATTGTTCCTTCCCTATTTCCTTGCCTTCTTTTAATTGCATTTCCCAATTTGTCAACAGCTGTTCCTGATGTCTTGAGACTACGATCTGTCACATCGATTTGTATCTTGACAACAAATAACATAACCATAGTTTTGGGGGCGTGGTCAGATGTACGGTTACAATAGCCCTCTCTAATTTCAAGTAATATGAAATATGGATTGAAATTACGAAAGTCGAAAAGCATAGTATTGTAACGTTTTCGGGGTTTTTGCATACACATATTGAATATATTAAAGACAAGTATTATTCATATAACAAATTATAACATAAACAAACTTAACATCAACATGAAAGGACAAGTTAAAATACATGAGGCATTGCATGAATCAAATTATATCTCGGACCTTATGGTCTGGCAGTGGATTATTGAAGAAACATATAAATTGATAACTAATTGAAATTAAGGTTTGTAACATGTTTTGACATTAATTAACAGTATTAAACATTTAATTGGATTAAACACGAAGATATTATTCATAGTTCATGGTGCTGCGAACACAAATTAAGTCCCCACCTTTAGTCACATTGAGTTTACCAGTTCGGTCTTATCACTCATATTAGAATGTTCACATCACCGATATTAGCACTATATGGTGACTCGCATTCGCGTTATAGTTCATACGTGGTTTTATACCTTTTAAGACCACTTATGTGGTACGGTCCCCGCTTACTTGTCCCGTCTGTGTTGGATACGGAATACACTGTCTTCCCTAATTTCTCGCAAATAATGTAAGGTCCTGTATATAATTCAAATAATTTAGCAGTTGTACCGTCGATTAGTTTGGATGGTATTTTCTGGGCGACTAATACCAAATCCCCTACGTTGAACTCGGTTGGTTTATGCATCTTGTTAAGCTTTTCGGCGTTTTTCCTCTGTCGCGTACTCATCCGCTGTCGTGCTTGTTCCAACCTAAGGGCTAATGGTCGGTCTTCTTGAGGGAGTAACTCCAGAAATTCTTCCCAAAACCTCGTATTTTTGGTCCCGAGTTGTAGCTCGTTGGGAGTGCAACCTGTAGTGGTGTTGTAGATTTCGTTTAGACACCGGTTGATGTGTGGTATGCAGTTGAACCAGTTCTTTTGGTCGTTGTGACACATGGTTCGAAGCGCCCGCTTCACGTTTTGGATGTACCTTTCGGTTAAGTTCGCTTGTGGATACCTTACAGGATTAAATATGGGTGTTATGTTATTGTCAGATAGTTTGCGTAGATAACGCGCGCTCCTGAATGACGTTCCATTGTCGGATTGGATGAATCTAGGTTTTCCAAATTCTGGTATGTATCGGTTGAAAATCTTATCGATCACCGTGGTAGTATTCGCCCTCTTAGCCGGGTATAGCTGGATGAATTTTGTGAAGATGTCAATTACGACAAAAATATATTTAGCCCCGAAGCTGCTTGTAGGTAAAGGGCCAATCCAATCACATGCTATTTGTACGTTCTTATCCGTGCAAGTTATTCCTTTGGCTAATCCGTGGTTTGGATGAGTGTTGGGTTTACATTTTTGGCAAGAGTCGCAACAAGCTATTATTTTACGAATTATTCTGCCCATGTTCTTAAATACAAAGTGCTCTTGGAGCAGTTTCAAACATTTGTCCGCCCCGCAATGGATGTAGTGGAAGTGACAGGCTAGGATTAGGTTTTCAATCATGGTTTTAGGGACAAGGATTTTCCATCCTAGACCGGTTTTCTTATACAATACATTTTGATATATTAAGAATTGATTGGAATTCGGGTTATCTTCTGGGGTAGGTTGATTTTCACGTATTTTGGTTATGATTTCGTTTAAGTTGGGGTCATTTAGTTGTAGTTGTTTTATGTTTTGTAACTGTTGACTAAGATACGGTTCGATTTCTGTTTCAAGGAAGTTGATTACTATGGATGGTTGAGTTGGGTTTGAGATTTCCCCGTCTGAGTATTTGATTCGACTCAAAGTGTCAGCCACTATATTATCTTTGCCGGGGCAATGATCGATAGTAAAATCGTACTCCTGTAGTGCTAATGCCCATCTGGTTAACCGCGGACTTAGTAATCGACAAGTTTTCATAAAAGTTAAAGCTTTGTGATCGGTAACGATATGTATGCGTCGACCTATCAATAGTGATCTGGCCTTTTGTAAACAATACACAATCGCTAAACATTCTAGCTCGGAAGTATAGTAATTTAACTCTGGTCCCTTTAAAGTACGGGAAATGAACATGATTGCTGCTTTCTGCTGGTCGTCTAATATCTGATATATGTGCCCGCCTATGCTGTGGCCACTCGCATCGCACTGAAGGTAAAAATCCTTTGAGAAGTCCGGATAGTTCAAAAAATGAGTATCCAAAAACAATGATTTTATTTTTAGAAAGTGTTGTCGTTCGATCTCCGTCCAACGAAAGGTGGTTTTCTTAGAAGTTAGGTAAAGTAGTGGTTGCACATGCTCTGCAAATTTGTCCACGAATCTGTTATAATAGTTGATCATCCCTAAAAACCCTTTTAGTTGTTTACGATTTTTTGGTTCAGGGAAATGATTTATTACTTCAATTTTGGAGTTGTCTGGTTTAATCCCGTTCCTAGTGATAATAAAACCCAAATATTTTACCTTCTCTTGGCATAGTGCCGATTTTGGTAGCTTAATTGTCATATTAGCATCTTTAAGTTTAGCGAATAAGAGTTCTAGATGTTTGAGGTGTGATTCGAAACTGTCTGACGTAACGCAAGCGTCGTCCACATAAAACATACAGAATTCGTCAAGATCATTCCCGATGGTGGCGTCTAAAGCTCGTACCAGTGCTGCTTGAGATATAGATAGCCCAAAAGGTACCCGCACGAACTGATAAGTTTTTCCGTTATGTTGGAAAGCTGTATATTTCCGGGATTCGGGTTCGAGTTCTACTTGCCAATAAGAAGCTGTAAGGTCGAATGTGCTTATGAAACGGGTGTTTTTGCATTTAGTGAGTAACTCATTGATTCCTAAGTTGCAATCATAGTCGTTAACTATCCGCTCATTTATAGCTCGGGCATCTAAACATAAACGAATTTCTCCCGTCTTCTTTGGGACTACTAGCATAGAATTAATGAACGTGCTATCGCTTCTTTCTATAATGTTTTTGCTCAGCATGTCATTGATTTCTTTGTTTACCGCTTCTCGGTGACACACAGGGATAGGATACGTTAAACTCTTGAACGGTTCATGATTTTTCAATTTGATTTTATATTGGAATTTATTGCATAGTCCGGGTTCGTTAGAAAAAACGGAATCATATTTTAATAACAACGCCCGTAATTTTTCCTTTTCTTCTTCACTTAAAATCGTGATTTCAGCTAACTTGTTATTTACTATCTCCCTGTTATCGGTTAATTTGTTATTTACCATTTCTTGGGCTATCGGTCGTGAATATACTGAACTTTCGTCTCCTTGTGATATTACCTGACATTTTATTCCTTTTTTATTTACGTTTATATGGTTGTTTATTGTTTCCTGAGTACTTTCTCCGGTTTTTTCTTGGTTAGTATTTAATGGAATTATCTCGTTGTTGATCGTTAAAGTATTATCCTTAAAGTTTAATACAACTCCTAATGATTCTAACGTTTCTTGTCCTATGATGACCTCACGAACTAATGATGGGATAATTAAGTACTGTGCGTCGAAGCTATGGTTGTTAATTTCAGTATGTATTAATATTATTTTTCTTATTCTCTTGGACTTTTGTCCAGTAGCAGTGGTAATATTGAGGTTAGTTACTGGAAAGGTTTCATGTTTGCCTATGACCTGTTGGTTTTGCTCATACCATTGTTCTTGCAAGCAATTAATGTTACAGCCGGTATCAATAAGAGCTTTAATTTTGGTTTGGTTTAATTTGATGTCTATTTCGGGACAATCGATACTTTTAATTACGGGTGGTTCAACTCCGTCCTCCTCGAGTAGCCATTTGTTATCGCAATATATATTGGATACGACATTATTTAGGTTAAGGTTTGATTTGATTGGGGATTCATTTGGATTATGGGTATTGACATGTCCGATATGTTTAACTCGCGTCAAAGTTTCATAATTTTGATCTGTTTTAGTCTTGAATG